>CAXITT010000164.1:1105940-1206991 GCA_964033795.1 Lymnaea stagnalis | reverse complement strand
CATTGATGAGTGGGATGGTACGGCAATTGATGTGTGGGATGGTACGGCCATTGATGTGTGGAATGGTATAAACATTGATGAGTGGGATGGTACGGCCATTGATGAGTGGGATGGTACGGCATTGATGACTGGGATGGTACGGCATTGATGAGTGGGATGGTACGGCATTGATGAGTGGGATGGTACGGCCATAGATGAGTGGGATGGTACGGCCATAGATGAGTGGGATGGTACGAACATTGATGAGTGGGATGGTACAGACATGGATGAGTGGGATGTTACGACCATGAATGAGTGGGATATGGCCATGGATAAGTGGGATGTGGCCATGGATGAGTGGGATATGGCCATGGATGAGAGGGATATGGCCATGGATGAGTGGGATGTACGATCATGGATGAGTGGGATATGGCCATAGATGAGTGGGATGTGGACATGGATGAGTGGGATATGGCCATGGATGAGTGGGTACTGGCCATGGATGAGTGGGATATGGCCATGGATGAGTGGTTGTGGCCATGGATGAGTGGGATAAGGCCATGGATGAGTGGGATGATAAGATCATGGATGAGTGGGATATGGTGATGGATGAGTGGGATGTGGACATGCATGTGTGGGTTGTGGCCATGGATGAGTGGGATAAGGCCATGGATGAGTGGGATAAGACCATGGATGAGTGGGATATGACCATGGATAAGTGGGATAAGGCCGTGGATGAGTGGGATGATATCATCATTGATGAGTTGTATGATACGGCCATTAAAGAGTGGTATGATACGGCCATAAAGAGTGGGATGATACGGCCATTAAAGAGTGGTATGATACGGCCATAAAGAGTGGGATGATACGGCCATTAAAGAGTGGTATGATACGGCCATAAAGAGTGGGATGATACGGCCATTAAAGAGTGGGATGATACGAACATGCATGAGCGGGATGATACGACCATAGATGAGTGGGTTTATACGGCCATGGGTTAGTAAGATGATATGACCATGGATGAGTAGGATGATACGGGATTAGAAGTAGAAATGAATTAGGCAGACACACGAGGCTGATACAGTTAAAGGAGTCATGGCCCTGGGGTGATGCAATGGAAGATTGTACAGAAAGGAGGGAGTTAAACAGATAGACGTGAAGAATGAGAGGAGGTAAAAATCAGCAAAGGCGTGTTGAGGGCGCCTCTTTAAAAAAGGAGAATGGTAACAAAAATGTTGAAAAATGTGCCCCAGAAAACTGGATTTGGCTGACACCCTCTTTCACTAAATCTCATACACACAACTGCCAAAAATATCTCGAGGGTGATGCCCCTCTTTTTTTTTTTTTTTCTTTTTTCTTACTCGACTTCTTCTTTATCTTTGTAAATAAAGTATTCCAAACCACCTTGAGTTGGCACTTGGCTACCCACCACATGGTACACTCCAAAAATATCTCGGGGGTGATGCCCCTTTTTTTTTTTTTTTTTCTTTTTTCTTACTCGACTTCTTCTTTATCTTTGTAAATAAAGTATGCCAAACCACCTTGAGTTGGCACTTGGCTACCCACCACATGGTACACAAGCAGACTGCTTGCGAAACAAAGGAATGTTCTCAACTTGACCCCCACCGTTTCTGCCCAGCCCCGATTGAGAAATAGAAATAATTTAATAACTTCAGGAATTTACTAGCCGTCGGAGATCAGCTGTACTGTTGGGTATTTTCTATAGTCCGACGGCTGAAGTCGGAAGACTCATGGAAACGTCAGGAGGGCACTGTGATGCGAGTTGGTAGGTGTGCACATTGAAATGCGTTCACTTCTTTTTACATCTGCAGATGTTCACCGGAAAACGACTGGCGAGTGGCGACTGGATAAGTGTGCAACCATCCCATCTAAGCGAGTGGCGACTGGATAAGTGTGCAACCATCCCATCTATCTGGAAACAAATTTAAAATGAGATGGTGTGGTCCGAAGTCTTAATTTCAAAGATACTTAGCCGTGACATAAACGCGTATAGCTGTAAGTGGAGAATCATGCGACACAGGCACCTCTAAGCGTGGAGCTTTGGTGTCACACGTCTTCAGTTGCGGTACTTGTAGAGTGTAAAACACGTTCAATAAAGTTGTTGATGACAATAATTCCTTTTTGGATATAAATAAAAAGGCTGTGGCTATTCACGCCCGGGCACCAGAAGTGAGAGGTTGGGATTAAAAAAAACTATTTAAAATATTATTGTCTAATGGGACCCGGGTGCGCATGGCGGCGCTGCGTGTCCGGGGCTATTCGGGTGTCATTTGTGGTCGTGTATTTTAGTTAAACTCAAGATTTAAGTTAACAAACTATATAGTCCATTCAATTATCTTTCATTTGATACCTCATTTTGTCTTACAAAATCAACAATAATATTTTAAATAGTTTTTTTAATCCCAACCTCTCACTTCTGGTGCCCGGGTGCGAACAGCCAATTCGAAATAACAAAGCGATGCAAGTTTCACAAAAAGGTGAGCCATCTTTCTCCCCCCCGGGCCCAAGCCCATCTCCCCAAATTTAAAAAAAACAACAACAAATAATAACAATTTCCCCCAAAACAAACATGCATGCGCCAGGTTAGGGTGGTAGCCGTCATAGGCACCAATATCATTGTCCCTCCATCACGCTCTGCTTAAAGTTGGACCTGACAGCTAAGCAGCACGGACATAAAGACCTCCCCCATGCCTTCGCCTCGCGTATGACATAAGAGGACGAGGCTTCTGAAATGTCTCCTAAACATTTCTGGGGTTGGAATGAATCTATTTGACGACCCTAAACTACCGCCCGTCTCTCCGACACCAGAAACAGTCGATCATTGAAACAAAACGGGCTCCCATGGATCGTTTTCTTCAAAGAGCAAATTTGTATTGCTCTTGCCTACACCAGAGCTTTCATCACGCAGCCACGTACTTGTCCCCACTACTTATTATACATGATAAAGGAAAAAAAAAGAAGACTTTTACACAATAATCAATTTGAAATTAAAACACAGATAACCAAAGAAATATATTTATTATGCACACAAAAAAAATTTACCACAATAATTATGTTAACAACATTTTAAACTTACACATTTACATCATTTTTTTTCCCCGTTCAAATATATTATAACATTACAGAAAATTGTCAGATTTCAAACAACATCAATAAACATATGTCAACCTTAAGAAAGCAATAGAGTAATTATGCATACACTTGACTGATGGGTAACTGCCTAATTTATTATACACGCTTTCCATGAACTTTTACTTTTTAATGAAAGATATCCAGGAGATGTAGAATACCTCTTGTACATGTTGACACAACACATTAGTTTCCCTTTGTTCTCTTCACAATTGAATTAACCACCAAGGGAGTGAACACTACAAAAGGAATGTTGTACAATTGCCAAAACAAAAAAACCAACACAAAAACAAAAAAGAACAACAAAAAAAAAACAAAAAAACAAACAAACAAAAACCGACAAATGAAAAACAACAAAAGTACATATGACAAAATTAAACACCGAACTATATAAATTTCTTTTTTTTCAATAAATATGCGTAGATATAAAACTAGTTTGGTTGAAATTAATTGCTCACAGCCGAATGACAAAAAATAAATCTGGAACACTGGAATGGAAATTACATTGTACTGTTAATAATGTGTTATAGGAATGAAATAGAACAAAAGTTCAATAGAACTAACATTATCATACAATATATCAGCAAAACAAAATAGTACCTACGTTTTTTCTTAGGTTGCTCTGTTCGTTTGTTTGTTTGTTTTTGGTGGAATCTTGCAACTCAATTTTGACCCACTTCCTCATGTCCAGTAAACTTACTTTTTATTTCATGGGCGCCCCACGCCCTTTTAGTCCTATGAATAACAAGTGTAAAGCTTTGGGGGAAATTTATTTTATACTTTTTAGTACGGTATACTTTTTAGAAAAACGTCTTTAAAAAATGAATTATATTGTTTTATTTAACCTCAAAATAAAATAGATCAAGTTGTATTTCTGGTATAAATATTTAAAAAAGGGAGACCACTATACTCTCATTTCCACATGGTTTCAAATTTTTTTTAAAATTGCACTCAAATTATAACTTTGCAGAACAACCTAATTTTTCAAAAAAGTATTTTTATTCAGGGTAAGATAGAAATTTGAAGTAACTTTAAAACACTTGAAGAAATTTACAGATGCCTTCAGAACCTGTTAGGACACTCAAAGGGAAAACACGTCAGCGTCCTTTTTCAATGAGCTCCTGAAATTCCTCAAAACATTTAATCTCTTGCTGAAGGTTATCTAAATCAATATACAATATGATAATTTATATCTGTAAGGAAAGTTGGCAAGGTGACCAACTGAGATTCAGTGTGTGTTTTACTGAGCCATCTCAGGAAGGCATGGTATTACATGGATCTGTGCTTGATGCACTTTCTGTAGACAACCGAGATGCTGTTTAAGGACATGTCCTCTTCAGCTGCCATATATAAAGGAAGTCTAGGTTTCAGTAATATTAGCAGCACAATTTGGGACCCAATTATAGCGGAAAGTCCATTATGAGCAGACTACTGCTAAAATAAATAGTAGTAAATATTATTACCGTGACTAGATAACTGTGGGAAAACAATCAAACTCTCTCCAGGTATATATCTAAAGTTAAACAGATGCCACCAGTAAAAATATAAGCATTCTATTTGTGTTTTAAATGTGGATGAAAAGAGCCACCAGAGGGAGCTAAATATAATGATAGCTAATGCTGTCTTTAATGTTGTGATCTGTGTGAAGCACAAATGGAGGCCAATTATGTCATAATTCATTATAACATTGAAAATAACACATTTTTTCCGGTGTACCCAGTTTGAAGAATCAGACAATGAGTACATTTTAATTTGTTGTTGATTTCAAACAATAATAAACTGTCACCTGTAATTGCACAAATGATTGGCCCTTATTTCAACCAATGAAAACAAGCTGTTTTCACATTTTAATTCACTTTCCCCAAATGACTCAATTTAAGTTCATTTCATTATTTATCCGAATAGTTCCTTGCTCTAACAAGGCAACAGAGAACAAACTCTGCGATGGATCTTATTGAAAATATGTCAAAGTCAAAGCAAACAAAGTAAATGCTGGGTACAATACCTGTATGGTCATATACTGAAGACTATGGCGGCACTCAAAATCTATTTGTTGAGATACACACATAATGTACTAAGGTTAAATAAGACACATTTAAATTTCGTGAGACGGTGGTCGGGTGAAGTAAACCAGTAAAGATGCTGTACCCCAGTTTTCCCTTGTTATTCACCACAGTAAAATGTATAGATATATTTTACAAGGTGAAAACTGTTTTAAGTGACAGGCAAAATAAGATGAGTTTTAGTATTAACAAGTCATGACAGACACAATACGTGGAGTGACAGACACAATCAGATGAGTGAGACACAATAAGATGAGTTTTAGTATTAACAAGTCATGACAGACACAATACGCGGAGTGACAGACACAATACGTGGAGTGACAGACACAATAAGATGAGTGAGACACAATAAGATGAGTTTTAGTATTAACAAGTCATCATGACAGACACAATAAGATGAGTGGCAGACACAATAAGATGAGCTTTAGTATTAACAAGTCATGAAAGAAACACGCTGATAGCCATATTGAACTAGATACATTTGTCTCCAATGACTAGATGATTTAAACCCTTGAAGCCTCTTATCTTTTATTTAGAGCAATTACAACTTCAAAGTCAAATTTCATCACGTTTTACAAGTATCTATTATACATTTTATAATTAATTGCTGATCACATTTTAAAAGTTTCTATTATACATATAATAATTAATTGAAATATTTTCTGTCATCATATCACAGTACAGCCCTACTATAAAACATAGGTAACACATTGTCACTAAAATTACAACAGAAAATAGTTCTAAATGCAAGGAATTAAGAAACAACAGCAATAAAATTATCAGTATAAAGATCTAATTTAGATAAATTAAGATTCACATTCAGGATTGGTCATGGACACAACACCAAAACCATTTTAACAATATAGTATGAAGAGATCTTTATAGCATGTATAGCAATGGTCAACTAGTGTGTATCCTTGGCATTTTGACCATTACTTCCCACAGTCCAACTCTGTCCTTCATTAAAAACCTAAAAAAAATACACCCCTTTAATATCTCTTATGAACAAACTTTTATCATGGGAAAGTTAACGTTAGAGCTGCTAAAAATAATTAAGCTATTTCTAATAATTTCTAATACCACCATCTAATCACACGAATTCAATTTGATAACAACCAGATAAAAAAATATTGCACTTAATGAAAACAATAGCAATAGTTCTGTTGGTTTTGTTAACAAGCACACATGACAAGAACAGTGGCTCAATAACATTTTACAATAACTTGGTTAGCGTGTTATATAGATGAATTTCCATTATATCATCTTTTAAAATTGATCGCTATACGTGAACATTATAGTGGAACTGGAATACTTTAAAACCAGCAGTGTATACCTACAAGCAATTTACTGAACCCACACAAAACAGGTTTCCAAACATGTGTTACAATTCTGTAAAGCTATTTATTAAAGGTGTTTTCAAGCTAGGGCCTTGTGCATTATATTCAGGTGACTTTTAAATTTTATTTGTCTACTTCTTGATTATTTATATGGGGTTTGTTATTCCTATCAACCTATAGTTAAATAAATAGTTAATATAATCACCAGAAGGCTTCTTGGTAAAATATTTTACTTCAGAAAGATATCATGATATTTAACTATACTATAACTAAAGTTTGTGTCATTGGATTAAATTATACAAGGATGCCTTTCACTTTCAAGGTTTTGGTGTTTCTTTGTTTGTAAAACATGAGATGAAATTGACTTGACATGAAAAGACCATAAGACAGCTTGTTTGACTAGCTTTACACAATGCTGTGACAGGCACTATGAGCTGTCTATTACATACAGAGAGAACTGAATTAGATCTTACATTATAAAGAAAACTTGATATCTTTCATAGGTGCTTAAAATGTTGCAGTTTGAGATTTGATATTTTCTTGTAAATTGAAGTGACAGTGCAGGGCAACCAGCAGTTTTATAAAAACAAATTTATTAAATAGTATACAAGTAGCTGCAAAAGGTGTGTTTGTGTGTGTGTGTCAGTTTGAGTTGTGCCAGTTGACATAAGGAAACCATAAAACCAAAACATTGATACAAGAATAGTGTACATTCTTATTTATACATGTGTTTTGTTTTTTTCTTTTTTGTTATCTTTTTAAGCGCAGGGATTGCCAAAAGAAATCACTTGAAATAGTTTCTTAGAGTTGTTAATCAGAAGTAATAAAAGCAGGTTTTAAATACCATTTCATTTACTGAGAAATAAAATGATGCAAATAAATTAATATAGTGATGAATCCAAAAAGTTAATTACAATTTGTGCATCCATTAGGTACACTTACAAAAGTACATAGTTCGAAACAGAAATAATGGAGAGAAAAAAATAGTTTTTTATGGTTATGGTTTTATAACAAAATGATCTATTCAACTGGTTAAAAAAAATGATTGAAAAATCATGTAATACGAAGAAAAAAAGCTATTCCACATAGGGGTGTTGGATTCACAAGTGGTAGCTACAATTAAACCACTGATTCCCACGCCTTTTATTTCGTTCTCTTTAAAAAAATGAACACCTCTTTCTTCTTGTTACAGCCCAGTTGTACTTACAAATCCCAGCTAAAGAGATGATGTTTCACCAGCATGTCCTTGACACCTTCCTTGAAAGGTCTGAAGGAGTCCATTTGCCTTGGCAGTTCCCAGTCTCTGGACAAGCTGAAGGAGAACTGACTAAGGAGTCTGCAATGTCCAGGATGGGCAAGACATGGGGGTTATACATGAGTGAAACACTAAAGTATGTTTTTAAAGTTACATATGTTCAATTAATTGTAAAAATTAACAGCAAAAATTGTAACATTTTTCTTTTTTCCCCCATCAATTTTTATGCTATGGACAAGAACAAACTAAGCCAATAAGACTGAAGCCGTCTTCGGCACAAAAATTGGATGCTTTAATTTTTGTGTGTCTTTCTTTATCTCTTTCTTTTCATTTTAAATGTAATGTTATGCTCTGTTTGATTTCCTAGATCATGTGCTATTTATTTTCTTTAATAAAACTTTAATGCAGCCTCCCCTGGATTTTTTGCACAAAACAATTCAAATTCATTTTCTTCTAAAACGAGGTCTCTATTTTTCTATATATACAGGATAACTTTCTGTAAAGGAAACAGAAACATATGAATGTCTCATCTTTAAAATAAATCTAAAATATTATTTTTGGTTTGTACCATACCTTGTGAAAACTTAAACATGTATGAAGTTAACTGTATCTTTCCAACTAATTTAGATCCAATGATTATTCACATAGATCATTATTTACATTGTGAAGGTGTGATGAAGTCATGCAGATAAGTTGTAACAATATAAAATATAATACAACTGATGTCTTGATTTAAAAAGTGTTTTAGTGCTTATAATTGTGCAACAAAGCGGTGAACATGTCACAAAAAGCCACCACACTTATAGGAATCCCTTCCTTTTTGGATAAGGTGATCTCTATAAATACATGAGGATAACAGAAAAACTACTGTGAGACAACCCAAATGTTACAAGGTAGTGTAGAAGAGTTCAACTCTGAAACATGATGTTTACACTAACTACATTGAAAGCTGAAACCATGCACTAAGATAACATAGAATGAAAATGAGAGGCTTTACCTCAACGCCGAGTTGTTGCTGCAAGATTTACTTGACACCAATAACACAACAGATAACATGGAGTTGGAATAACTTTTTTAAACACCTCGGATTATCGCAGGGTTTTCTAACATGGCATGATTGAAATTAAAGTGAAGTTAAATGTAACTAGTTGTAATGCTTTTTAAATGAAGTTTTTTTCCATAAATATTGCTCAGGTCTAGCCAGCGATCAAGATATCAAAATGTGTATTTTGAAATCTCTATTAAAAATTAAAAATAAACGGCGTTTTAGTGGGAAGTGGCTATAAGTATCAATGGATTATTAAATAATTATTTTGCAGACAAAAAAAATATATATTTTTTAAAACATAAAATTAACTAATCAAAATTTACTACAGTTAAAAAAAATTAAGCAAGTCATAAATAATTTCTCACTTGACATTTGAATTATATAACAAATGGCTTCATTAAATGAAAGTTTTAAAAATATAAAATTCAAAGAAACTGCCACATTTATACAAGACCTTTTTAATTAGAGGAGATCTGTAAAAATTCAGACAACTAAATTAAATGAAAAGGAATAGCTCTAAACAGTTTTCGAGTGTGGTATTAGTGTGTGTTGTAACTGGTAGCATAATAAAACTATACATTTCACAAAGTCCAGTGCGTGAAACATTAATTTTCAGTTTGAACTACAACCAAAAACAAAACCCAACACTTAATACTTGTTATGAGATGATTTCAATATACCACCAGCACAAGCAGCACCCAGGATTAATCAAGTCAATGATCCAGACAATGGATTCACACAAAAAAAATCAACCTGAAAAACAGTTCCCAAAAGCCATCACCAAGTTTAGAGCTACAACATGTTGGACAGTAAAGGGCGGATTCATCCAGATCCATCACCAAGTTTAACCCCTGGTGTAGGGGCACTGTGCCCTCAGATATCTAATCCCTTAATAATCCACAGTCAGAAGGGCAATTTGAAATATTTGACAGTTGGTATATGAATATTTCAAACAGAATAAAGACCAAGATCATGCATGATCAGAGCAAATAGTGTCAATCAGAGCTTTAATTTAACCAAAGAAATAAGTACTGTACTCAGCGTATGGGTTGCGGAACTATTATTTTATAATTTATTATACAATAAAAATTCATCATTGCATAATCTTGATAATTTAGTTTTTTCTTTAAGTTGATGCTACCAAAGAAACATTATGTTGTATTTATTTTTGATGTACGGAAAACACTGCAGCAGACTAAAAAGAAATTCAATTTATTTCATTATAATTAAAAATAATTTGAAATCTCCAATATGAAAAAAAATAACAACAAGATATGTTTTAATATTAAATCCATGATAAATAATTACCAAAATGTTCTTTTATCAATATCTATTGAATTTCAGCCCTGTGGCAAAGAACTGTTATTCCTAATATACCAGTGTGCTTAGAATAAGTACACTATATGATAATACTACTTCATTTCTCAATAATACTTTTTAAAGCCAAACCATTATTTCCTAAGAGTGATTCTCAGTCCAATCACCATGTGGTAAAATATTTGAAAGTGCCCTTCCGATAAACTGACAGTTACAAAGGTGGGAGCAAAATTAAGATTACTTCACGTTAGAGATCCCAGCTAAATAGGTGGTGCTGGATTAACATATCACAGACACCTTCTCGCAAATCATTGCGGCGGCGGAACTTCTTCTTCGGGAGTTCCCAATTCATTGAGAGATTGAAGGCAAACTCGGCTAGAATTCTGTAATTGAGGAGTTCAAAGAGTGCTATTAATGCATTTACAATTTGTTGGGACTGGATCAGCTAAAAATGTTTCCATGGTAATGTTAGTCATTGAACTCAGTAGAAGAAGACGGTAGGTGATCATGAACCAAAGTTTTAAAATTAAAAAAATTATATGAGGTTTTTGGCATGTAAAGCTCCTTTCTAAAGGAAGCAGATTAATGCATTTCTATTATAATGTCTAAATTTACTTTTATGAAAGTACTCAATTGATAATTATATATTTGCAAATAATGGAGAAAAAAAAATAGTGATAAAAAAATGCATAAGTAAAATCTATACATAAATGACACAAATCAAATTTAAGAAGATACAACTTTGTGGAGGTAGACTTATAAATAGAAATTTGCAACATCAAGATTCTTCTAAAAGTATATAGTCAAATGTAAAAATAGGCTTATGCACCATGATTTCAGAGAAAGTTGAGTAAGGTAAAATATAATTCAAATAGATTATGTCCTATTAAGGGAAGACAATTTTATCCATACCGCTAAAAAGATAAAAAATGACATTAAGTTATCAAATCTTGGTAATAAATATTATTCAAATTATCAATCCACAAAGGCCAATGTTTCAGGTATGTTGGAATGTCAAAGTCCACTCAGGTCTGCATAACACAGTTCCAGTTTTCAGCATGAAGAAATAAATTCAAACAAATACTTTTTAGCACCATGAAACCACATATGATATGTTAAACTTTAACTCGGAACATATGTAAATAGATTCCTAAAATCCTTAACTGCCAGTATGTCCAACAATATAGGACCATTTTGTGAAGAGTGACAATGGGACTCTCACGCTATAGTTGGCCTGGAACCGATGTTTCTCCTTTTCTACACAATAAATTCCCAAGATTGCTGCTATAGTTCCCAACTGAAAAGGTGGTAAGTCACAAGAATATCTTTAGCACCCTGAATTATGGCATCTCTTGGATCTGGTTGGACAGGCAGTTCTCTTGTGAGAGAAAGCTGAAATGAACAGGCTGCTAAAATTCTGCAAAAAGAAATAAAAAAAAAACAATCTTCTCTTGCGGATGATACTATTAAAAAAAATTTAGTGCCTAAAATAACTGGCTTATAATTCTATATACGTAAAGCACAATTTCGTAGATTTTTAAATTTACTCTTCTTTCAATTAAATTGATTCCTCAAATACAAAGAGAGTATATAGTCTTTTTTTGTTTGGTTCATGTAAAGTGAAATGAAAATTTATAAGCTGAATTTGTTTGTTAATTAACAAAATGTATTAAGCCTATGTAAAGGACAAAAACGTTTGCTTTGCTCTAAGGAAGGTGAGACCCTTCCTACTGACAGCCTCATAAAAGAGTGAACAACAACAACCCAAACTATACCAGATTGTCCACCAGAGTTTAAAAGCTAAATTAATATTGCCAAAATAATCCCACCACTATAAAAATAAGGACTTTAAAAACAAAGAATTTAATATTTGGTCTTTCCAAAAAAAAAACAAAAAAAAATGTTTCGGCGGTAAATGACGGGGGAGGGGGGGGGGGGGGGAAGGCACGTATGAAAGTCATCACTTTATCTGGCATGGATGTCAAAAGCATAACTCTCACCTGCCGTTTAACTATCCCATGAAATGCTAAGAAGACGGTAACATGCAGCTAAGTATGCGCCGTAAGAGAAGGGAATCAGAACTATTTCTCAGATCGATAAAAGCGATGAATTAACTCAATCAAAATACGTGACGTTTGAAGTAGCGTCACTAAAGCTTTACCCGCCCACTCCCCCCCCACCTCTCAAACCTACTTAGGTTTTTTCTTTCTTCTTCTTTTTTTATCCCTTTTCAATGAATCATCAAGTTCAAAGATGAGATAAATAACCTATGAAAACAAGTGGCAGTGGGTACGGGGACTACGAGCATTCCAGACAGAGAGCCGCGCGGAATGCCAGCAATGCATTTGTTTGTGATTGGGGGCGAAATCGTGGAACGATCGGCAGCTCTTTCAAATTGAGAGAAATCCAATAATTTATTGATTTAACACGACTGTTTAGTAGAAGAAATGTGAGTCGTCTTTTGCCTCCCACCACCTTGTAATCAACCTTTTTTTATTTTTCCTGCTCTTGGCCTAAACATTGGAGGCCTAGTATTTGACTGGAGTTTTTTTTTTATTTTGTTCGCTATGGCACGAAACAGTTCTTTATAGCGACTGGCCAAAACAACACTACACGCATACATTTTTTAGCTTTAAATTAAGATGTTTTCCCATAAAACTATTTAAATCCTTTGCGGAGGTTTACAAAGCTGATATGTACGGGGCCACGTTAGTTACAGGGGACGCTTACGAAAGAGAAAAAAAAAAAGTTGTGGAAAACACGTGTAAATAGAAAAATAGACAACAACTAAACAAAACCGGGGAGTTTCATTTTAAATCAATAAGTTTGCAACTTTCTAGAGGGAGGTTGGCCTCTTATATTATTTTGTATCTTTTATTTTCTATGTTTGCAATTTCATCCCACGATCGGATGTGTCTGAAAATCAATCTTGGCTAGTATTGAAAGCTATACATTAGTGTTGTGTCTTAGGGTAGGAACATCTTTTTTTTAAAATCAAGGCAAGCGTATACCAACAGGGCTTACTGGTAGGTATTCACTGTAGGTCCAATAACCCCGGCGAGTGGAGGAACGCTTTCTTATTTTAACTAAATATTCTTTAGAATATCTACTTTTTATAGATTCGGGGAAAAAAGTTATTTAGATTTCAACTCTGGGAAATATGTTTCAGAATATCCGTTTCAACCTTCAGCTCCAGTTTCTTTGATCAAAATAAAGTACCGTCCTGTTGAAAGTTTAAAAATGAAACCAATATATGTGGCACGCTCTTCACTTTAGCGTTCAAATAAGGTATCACCCCCTGCCCAAAGAAAAGTTGTGAAAATGTAAAGGAAACGATTGATGATGAATCACCTGATGGTAATCACCAACATTAGTTAAGCCAGTGTGCACCTTGTGTTGCTTGCCAGGAACATACCACACGATCCGATCATACCGTTATAATTTCAACCCCCACCCTTTTCCCCCACTCCTTGAAAACAAAAAAAAAACTAATTTCCCCATCTATTAACCTAAATTTCACCATGAACCCATTATGGACTGCAACGAAAGAAAGAAGCTCCCATACCCCCCCCCCCTTTCCCCACCCAACCAGCCCAACTCGACACACCATTGCCAAAAAGACCACCGCCTCTGAATGCATTTGATCAAAGTAAACATTCCAGCCCTCCATGAGTGCCACTCCTTATCAACTCTATCCTCACACCAATGATAATCATATGATAAGACACTTATCAGGGCTTCTCACGCTGAATATTGATAACAATTATTAAAATCAACAATAAAAAAACACACCAAAAGATGTTTGAAAAAAGCGTCATCAGTATATTATGTTTGAGATTTTATTTTGTAACTAACGAGTAAAATTAATTATGTCAATCCCTAGTTATGCAAATAGTAGAACTTTATAGGACCCACCTAATTATGTCAGAAATCCCCAAAAATGTCAGCTCTGAGCAGGCAAAAAATGCAGGAAAATAAAAATCACTAATTACGGATCTTTTTGAATTCTTAAAACCATAGAAATCGGCAGAGAGAAAGAAATGTATTGCATTTTAAAAACCTATTTGTTTAAATTAGCAACATGTAAAGTCAATTTCTAGAGTCCATGGCAGCATCGATACTATCTAAATATTATTGTTATAACGCTATTGTGTGTGTGTGTTCATCTTGACGTTGAGAACCCACATGTTTCTATTATTATAGAACCTGGCAGACACCAAGACAAATATCACCAAATTGTATATGTGTGCTGTCATGGTCACTACCCCCTCTCTCTCTCTGTGTCTGGTGGTCAATCCACAGTTGTTGTTGTTGGGGAGCAGATGGATAGTTCTTAGTCCCGCCAAACAACACATTGCTGATGATCTGGGCCAGAATTGAAATTATAATAGTTTTATAGCCATTAGAAGACACGTATTTTGCAACAAACTATGTAGGTCAATTTATGGTTTTAATTTTTTGTTAAAATTATAATTTATAAAAGAAGAATAGAACTGTTGACGTCAATTTTCTTTCACTTCCCCTTCCCTCTTTTCACACCCCCCCCCCAAAAAAAAAAAAACCTCTTATTTGCTGACGTAATTAATGGTCGGCCACTAACGAAATAAGCGCCTTCGAAAGCAGATGTTGGGTACGATTTCTTCAATTATTTTATTTTTAAACATCCTCAAGTTCCAAACATACAAACAATGTGGTAATACAAACAGCCAACCGTTAAAACTATACAAAATCTTGTTTAAACAAAACTTTTGGAAGGTTTATTCTTCACGGTACCAAATAAAGTTTTACATTTGAAAATGACGTCGCCGAAAAAATGTATGGTTTAGAAGACTGCAACTGGTGGGATTGAATTGACTGATTTGAATTGGTATATTAGTTATGCTCCATTAAGATGCATGGTTAAGTAGATAACTACAATGCCACTGAGTCGCATGCTAAAAGAGTTTTGCAATGGATAAGATTAAGTACCGGTTTAAATAAACATAATTGACTTTTTGGTCAATTCATACAATCTCTCTTTTCTGGTGGATCAAGCAAAAGACTACTGCAAAAATGACACCAAAATAATCTTGAAATGGGATTTAAAAAAAAGTTGAAATTGCTGTATGAAGAAAAGATCAGCGTGATCGGACCACGGCCAATTAATTTAAACCCCAAACACAAATTTGCGAGTCAATCGTTGACAAAGATTGATGTTAGCATTCAGCTGGCAAGGCTTTAGGACAAAGAAGTAAACAAAAAATAAGAAAAACGCATGTGGTTTCGCAAATAGGTCAGTTTCTAGAAAGTATATTCCAATGTTGAGAATCCTAGTGTAATATTTCTGTATTGCACTAATAGAATATTTTTCACAGTATTTAACTGCTCTGCTTGTCGGCTCCCCAAACAAATCTCTTAGATAAAATTTTTATAGTTTGGGATAACTAATGGCCTGACAAAGCCTGAAAACAAAATTATCTTGTACGATAAATGGTTAGGATTGGATCAAAGGCCAGAGATATGTTGGGGACGAATGTTTTATGGTCATTGGTTATGTCTGGGCCAATGGCCAGAAAGTTTGAGAACCAATCCTCTATGACCATTGGTAATATTTTGGTCAATGGCCAGAGAAAAGTTGAGAACTAATGATCTATCATACCAGATGGTTTGCAATAACATCCAGAAGTATTGAGCACAAAGTTTCAACTTAAGAATAAAACGGAAAAAATGTGACGGGGTGGGTTGGCGGGGCCTATTGCTTACGAACTATTTCTTTTGGTGTCAAGTGTGAGATGAAGAACTTTCCACGCCTAATTAGGCAAGCTGTCAAATGCGATATGTTTGGATTATCGTTTCTACGGTTTACCTGGCACTGCCATTAAAAAGTGGTAAAGCCTTGACACTTAGAAACACTTGCTTCTCCACGTTCGCCAGCAGACTCAGCGACCACGGCAGGCAGAAACCCAGTTTCGGCAAGTACGTTGACGCGACCTATATCTCTATACCCTTCCTTCTATCCATGGATACCTTTGCGGGCGGAAATTCATAACTAAGTCTGTCACGTCGGAAAAAAAAAAGATAACATTTATGAATTCATTAATTAAGACTGGAAAACTCTGAAAAAATGTAATTCTTTTTCTTTAAAAAAACTGAAAATGACATCACAAAGTTTATTTGTCATACTTAAAAAAAAAAAAAAAGCAAATCGAGCGTGAGATAAATATTTTTTAATGACTAACATTTTTGGGTAAACAAGACATAAACAGGAGCTCGGAGGTCTGAGTTCGTTTTGCTGTGGACAGTTGAAATATATAAGCCGCAGTAAACTAATTTAGATGACGGTGCCGAGTAGTGGTAGGTGGTTTTTTTAAAAGGGGAAGAATGTGGAATAGCGGTAATTTAATAATTAGGACGGATTGAAAGTGTACAAGAAAGAGCGCGTTGGGTGTGCTCACCTTAAGGACATTTTCAACTGTCCATCTTGCGCCCCACCTACACCCCCTTGGAAACCACGTGCAGTACAGACTTAAACAGTTTTACTCATTTTTTTAAACAATCTCAAGATAAGTCAGATCTTGTTTCTGGGGAAGGGTCAAAGTTACAAAAACAAAAAGTACCCCTTAATATCAGATGTAGGTTTTAAGAGATTTCACTTTTTAAAAAAACAACATGTATGACGTCCCAATCACATTACATACAAATGGATGAAGATACTTATATTTTATTTTAAAATGTATAAATACGGATGGGGAATAACCACGGCGATACCTTGTAAGTCCTGTGGTAATAAAGAGGGAAAAACATAATGATTATGGACTTAAGTTTGACATTTCCTGGGTTTCTTTGTTAATGTTAGTTGTCATGTTTAAATTTCTTTAAATTTTACACTAAAATAGTAACTGTAATTGATTTTACAAATGTTGACACGCACTTCTTAGAAGAACATCTGGAATAACACAGAAATGGGTCGCCCTTAACATAATTGCACAATTGTATAATCTCGACCAACGTGCCCTATTCATTTGCTTTGACTACCATCATTACCATTTAATTACAAACCAGACAGCAGCGGGGAACTAACATCACAAAAGAATGTATCGGCGAACATCGGTTACTCGTTTAGTGAAGACCAAACAAATGTCAAATATCTACGTTTGTAAGACCATTCACTTTATAGATTCGAGAATCCTCAAGAAAAGGATCGATCAAAAACATGCTGACTAATCTTTCTAAAAAAGTCTACGTCTACGTCTTTTTCTAAGTCTAAAACAAAAACTGCAACTTTTTTAAATCAAGAATTAAACTAACGCCCTTGGACACCACGAGCCTCCTAATTAGTCCAAAAAAATTAATCAATGTAATAAAACTACTCCCACCCCAGCTTCCGGTTTCCAGCTACCTCTTGTAGACAGACCAAGAACAGACGGAAAGACAAGCTGCTTCTGGAAGGTTTCAAGTGCCACGAGGGTTCGGCGCGCGCAAAAATACGTTTCCGTTGTGATAGAAAGCACGCGGCCCACCACTTAACCAGGCATTTAGTGCTGAAAGCGGGACCTGGGACTGAATACAAAAGGTACGTTAGTGTGAAATGGTCCAAGACTGAACACACAGTGGACCTTAACGGGGAGACTTTGGCCAAGGTTTTATCTAAAATGGAAACTTAACAGAGAGATTTGGCCAACACTGTACACATGATGAATCTAAACAGTGGGATATTGGTCAACATTGTACATATAATTAGCCCCCAACAAAAAAAACAAACAAAAAAAACACACACACACACACACTAAAATGGGATATTTTGATCAAGACTGAATCCATAAGGGAACTGAAAAGACACTTCGGCCAAAATGTACACACCAGGAGCGCAGAAAGAGAGGCTTTGGAAGATAATGAACTGAAACGGCACGTCAACAAAGAGAGAATTGCTACAAGACCAAACAAGAAAAAATATAACATTCCTTAAATTGGACAACCAAAAAAATGTATAGCTAGTTTTGTCTTCTTAGAGATTTATTGACCTTTCTGTAGAAAGATTCGTGGACGAAGCGCTGCACATTTGTACAACATAATGCCGCCAACGTACACATGAAGGGATGGGGTGTACTTTTTTTTGTGTTAAAGACCCATTATAGCTACAACAGCAACAACGATGGCAGTTTCGCATGGCTCTGCCCAAGGGCAACGCTGCACCCCAGGGTGACGGCACATATTTTGCGAGCCACTGGACAACGCTGCACCCCAGGGTGACGGTGCAAATTTTGCGAGCCACTGGACAACGCTGCACCCCAGGGTGACGGCACATATTTTGCGAGCCACTGGACAACGCTGCACCCCAGGGTGAAGGTGCAAATTTTGCGAGCCACTGGACAACGCTGCACCCCAGGGTGACGGCGCATATTTTGCGCGCCACTGGACAACGCTGCACCCCAGGGTGACGGCGCATATTTTGCGAGCCACTGGACTCGCCTAGCTGCGGAGAAAACCCATGACCGTGACGTCATTGGGTATAAAAAAATTGATTTTTTGGGGTGGGGTGGCTCCAAAAGCTCATTGTAGGTAGGCATAGGGGGAGGAGTGTCTAAAAATAAAAAGTACGCGTGTCAGCGGATGAAAGGGGGGGGACGGGACAATTTTTTTTCTTTTTTTTTTTTTTTTTTTTTNTGGGGGTGAATAGTTAACTATGTCCCGAGCTTCAAAAAATTAAACTTTGACTCTTAAAAAAAAAAAAAAAAAAGGAATGAGAATAAGCTGGAGGCCCTAAAGCAAAACATGCCTGTGGCAATCTTAATTGTCAATCTCACTCAGACAATAGTGACCTGTTCGTTTCTAATGCTGCTGTGAAGTAAACATGTAAAAAAACAAAGTCTTATCTCACACATTGAACGTTTTAGCACGTGCTTGGAAGAGTTACATATTGCGTTCATACTACATTAAAAAAAGGGAAATAGAACTGACATATACAAAATAAAAGGACACAAAAAAAGAACCACTAAGTAAAACACGACCATGTATAAGTCAATTGGTAGGTTCTAAGCTCGGTTTGTAAATGTGTAGGTTCTAAGCTCCGTTTGTAAATGAGCAGGTTCTAATATCTGTTTGTAAATATGTAGGTTCTAAGCTCGGTTTGTAAATGTGTAGGTTCTAAGCTCGGTTTGTAAATGTGTAGGTTCTAAGCTCCGTTTGTAAATGAGCAGGTTCTAATATCTGTTTGTAAATATGTAGGTTCTAATGTCTGTTTGTAAATATGTAGGTTCTAGTCTCGGTTTGTAAATATGTAGGTTCTAGTCTCTGTTTGTAAATATGTAGGTTATAATCTGTTTGTAAATATGTAGGTTCTAATCTCTGTTTGTAAATATGTAGGTTATAATCTGTTTGTAAATATGTCGGTTCTAATCTCTGTTTGTAAATGTGTAGGTTCTAATCTCTGTTTGTAAATGTGTAGGTTATAATCTGTTTGTAAATGTGTAGGTTCTAAGCTCTGTTTGTAAATATGTAGGTTTTAATCTCTGTTTGTAAATGTGTAGGTTATAATCTGTTTGTAAATATGTAGGTTCTAATCTCTGTTTGTAAATTTGCAGGTTTTAGTCTCTGTTTGTAAATATGTAGGTTCTAATCTCTGTTTGTAAATATGTAGGTTCTAATCTCTGTTTGTAAATATACGTTTTCTAGCTTAGAATCCGGAGTGTATGCATACATTTCAGGAGGTCAGAAACTCTGATTTATCGTCTTAACGTCACACAAGAAGTACATTTTCTTGCAAATGATGCAGCAAGTTTGGTTTTGGGGGAGGGGGGGGGAGAAGACTGTTGGATTAAGAACGAGAAAGTCTAAGACTCCATGGTCTATCTATAGGTTAAATGAGTGGAAAGAAAGGCAACTCGAATATCAAAATATGACTTTGGGAATGCGTGACCTTAAGGAAGAACTTTTATTCTCAGCGGTATTAAACAAGGTAAACCTTTCAGATTCGGCGCGGTGAATGGATTGTCAATACAAAAATAGATGATAGATTCTGGCATCAATGACACAAGCAGACAATGACCTTCGGATAAGAAGAAACTGAGCCTAACCCGATTTACCACGCGTTCATCGAATTTCATCTCACTTATTTTGACACTCGTCCCGACCTCGTGGCTTGTATTAATCCATCAGCACCCTTGCGCCGAAACGGCGGAAACTGAAATGTCAAGGACGTTAAGCGAAAATTCAACAGATGTCATAAACGTATCCCTTTAGCAGATACCTACGCGTGCAAATGGTTAAGAGGTTGGGGGGGGGAGGAGGGGAGGAGGAGGGGGGGAAGTGGCGGTGGTGCTGCTGGAAGACGGGGTTAGGTGGAGCCGTTACAAGAGTGAGCTTAAATGATAATTAGCCAGACAAAAGTGTCAGACCACCTGTTTACTGTTACGTTCGACATGGCACGTGGGATCAGCGCCATATTTATAGATCTGCTAAGACAGTTAGTAATAGGTCGTTTTGGTTGTCATCGTATGAAGCACGCGTTTTTGTTTGTTTTTTTTTGTTGCTTTTTGTTGGTGTGGTTTCTTCTCGAGTTCTACAATTTGTCTAAAAGGCAGCTTAAGAAAGTGTCCGATTTGTAAAAAAAATCAGTCTATTTGACCCACTCAAACAAAGGTAGCGGCCATGTGTAAATAATGATTGAACTAAATGATTATTCCATGTTTCTGTCTGCGACTTTGTATAGCATTGCAGGGAACACATCTATATCATACACATCTATAAAAGTAAAAATTTCTTTGAGGGTTTGTTTGTTCCCCATACGTTTTTACATGGATTGATGGACCTTGACCAAAATTCGGCACACATATCCATCGTTATCCAGAAAGAAAGACTAATTGGGGGGGGGGAGAATAACCTTAAAAAATATTCCCCTGGGGCCAGGGGCCTTAAATTTAGTTTTTTTTCTTACATGAGCTGTATCAATAAAATTATCAACAAACACTCCTGCATCAATGGATGGCTCGAGACCAAAACGTAGTACACATACACTTGATGATACAAATTCAAATACCTCAAAGTATCCACGCCTTTGGGACCAGGGGACTCATTTCGTTTTTCCAATCGGGATGCCGATGGGGGCAGGGTCACACCGTGAACGGGATTCCAACGGGATCTAGATTTCGAATCGTATTTTATAAATGAGTTGTTTTTTTTAAAGAGGAGAATTTAAAAAAAAATATTTTTAACATTTTCTTAGCGATGTGTTTTGTTTTAACAGGCCACTTAATTCGATGCTAGGTAACGGCCTGTAAAAGTTGTTTTTCCGAATACAATCGCGGGACACGCCGGGTATATTGGCTAGTGTATACATATTTGGCTATCCTGGGCTCTAACAATTCTTTTCTATCAATATATTTTGTGTAAGTGGAACTCAAAAAGAGGTCGCAACCTACGATATTCACAACGAGGCTTCTCAGAAGGAGACATTTCTAAATGAAGATGTTTCATAATTTTAAAGCGCATTTCTAATAAACGACATTTTCAAAAAAATCATGTTGGGTTTAAATACAACAGTATAATAACAATACAAGATTTTTTTTTCAAATCACACGCTAAGCCTTCTCGGGCTTTGAGTTACAAGGAAATTCCAAACATTCCTCATCAGCCCGACTATGGCTACTTGCATACTGCTAGTACATGGCCATTGATGAACATAGAAGTTTAAAGATAACTAGTATTAGCTATGAGCCGGTAATCAGAGCGGTCCGTCTCTGGAGTGGAGGTAGAAAGAATTTTTCGGTACAGTGGATAAACAACAATAAGGATACTAAATATTGGATTGGACGGCTGTAAATCATTCAGCCCGTTTCAGCTTGAAACATAACCACTAAACATTTAAACATCGTCAATCGTTCCTAGAGCATGGATTGGACTGTTCGAATTTTCCGGCAATACATCAAGTATTTTCCGCCCTCAGAGAGTTTAACCCTCATAAACCTTCCTTCGTGATATCACTCAAGAAACAGATATACACTGCCATCTCAACCGATCTTTCATGGGTAGAAATATATTATCTGGTTGAATACCAATAAAGACGTGTTGTATTGTTCGTGTCTCATCTTGTTGAGGCCCACAAGACAGGGCCACTCTTCGAGTTGTCAGTCCTTACAATATAGTGCTCTATCATCTTACAGTTCACGACTTGAACAGCTAGAGTGACTGGAAATACCAAGAGAATTCTTAAAGAAGGAAAAAGAAGAGGAAAAAAAAATGAAGAGGGCGCCTCTTCAAAAAAAAAAAAAAAAAAAAAAAGAAAAGAATGTCTAACAACGGGCGTGAAAGACAGGTGAGCGATTCAAGCACATCCAGGTAACTAAAAATCTGAAAGGTAAATAAGCATAAGATACAGCAACGCCGACGGACCGAGTTTGTCGTCTGCGCCCAGGCGCTACATGGCAGAAATTTGGCGATACTTGGAGGATGGAGCATCGGCTTGGTAATGCGTTTGCAATAAGCGAGCGATACATCATGTAGAGATGCCAGGGACACTTAGGGTTAATGGCGTAATGAAAACCGAAAAGGTCACGGGGATAATTGGCTACCGAAGGATGTTTAGTGGCAAAAGCAACTACTTTCAACAAATCATTTTTTAGTTCCTTTTTTTTAAAGGTGGTGATTTTAAAAAAAAAATGCAGTGTGATTGTTTTTCTTTGTTTTAATTTTGATGCTAAGACTGCTTTTTGTTGCTGGAGTTCTTGAACTTTTTGATTTAAAATAAAATAAAAAAAAAATATTCCTGCAGTTTAAGGGGAAAAAAAAAGGCAAATTAAATCAAGGTTTTCGTGATTTTATTAAACTATTTTATTACGGATCACAGCCATGAATGTGTTACTTAAATAAGTAAAACAATTTTCTTTTCATTTTAAAAATTCTAAGGCTTTCGAATAGAGAATCCAATAAAACCAAGCAAGAATATTGCTTCTATCACCAGCTCACAAATCTGAAGGCCGTCACAAAAATAGTAGGCGCATCTGTATGTATCTGAGAAATGTCAAGTGAGTCCCTTAAAGAGTAGAGGTCAATCACCTGCCATGTTTTCCTTGGCCATGTTCTAAGCATGTCCCATGAACGAAACCAGCTCATTCCAAGCCAAATAAACTGAAGAGAAGAGATCATCAGATGAAAAGAAAGAAGAGTTGAGCACGGCTTTTTGTATAATAATTGCATAAATAACAGCGCGATTGCCAGTTTTAACTACATTAACAAACAAAAAAAAAAACTCAAAAAGTTTGCTGTTGAGAAAGATTATCTCTCATCAGTGGGGTTAAATACTATCCCTGTGTCGTGACTGAGTGGGTGAGTAAAGTGCAACTATAAAAATGCGCAACGCGTAAAGAGCCTTTTTAGGGAGCTGAGCCAACCAGGCGGACTAATGTTGAGTTCTGTGATAGTATATTTCCGGATCCAGAAATTATCTTTGGTTTCAGCAATAAAAACCAAAACAACAATCGGATCAAGATACAAACCATAATTCAGTGATAAGCAGGATACTGTAAGAAAATGATAAATGTCGCACAGAGTCGTACTTACTTCCAAAAGAGGTAATTTGTATAGGCGAGTTTCATTGTTTTATATGTGTTAAAACATAAATAAGTACACGCACTGTAAGTTATAACATAGAGTGGCATTGTAGGCGTTGTGTAACCATGGCCACAATGTCTAAACCTGATATGTGGACAAGACTTGAAATTTAAAAAAAAACGTCTTTCCCAATTGTATCTTCACTCAATGTTAACAATAGGAAGAAATATTGTTTAATTGCCTCTCACCCCTGGACCACTGTTCATGCCCACCCTTGGACCACTGTTCATGCCCACCCTTGGACCACTGTTCATGCCCACCCTTGGACCACTGTTCATGCCCACCCTTGGACCACTGTTCATGCCCACCCTTGGACCACTGTTCATGTCCACCCTTGGACCACTGTTCATGCCCACACTTGGACCACTATTCATGGCTGCCAATGGACCACTGTTCATGCTAACCAATTGACAACTGTTCATGCCCACCCTTGGACCACTATTTAAGCCCACCCATGGACCACTGTTCATACCAACCCATTGAAAACTGTTCATGCCCACCCTTGGACCACTATTTAAGCCCACCCATGGACCACTATTCATGCCCATCCATGGACCACTGTTCATGACAACCCCTGGACCACTGTTCATGCCCACCCTTGGACCACTATTTAAGCCCACCCATGGACCACTGTTCATGCCAACCCATTGAAAACTGTTAGTGCCGACCCCTGGACCACTGTTCATGCAAACCCCTGGACCACTGTTCATGCCCACCCCTGGGCCACTGTTCATGCCCACCCCTGGACCCCTGTTCATGCCCACCCTTGGACCCCTGTTCATGCCCACCCTTGCACTCCTGTTTCCACCCATGGACCACTCTTCATGCCAACCCTTCGACCACTGTTCATGCCCACCCCTGGACCACTGTTCATGCCCACCCCTGGACCACTGTTCATGCCCACCCCTGGACCACTGTTCATGCCCACCCCTGGACCACTGTTCATGCCCACCCTTGGACCACTGTTCATGCCCACCCCTGGACCACTGTTCATGCCCACCCCTGGACCCCTGTTCATGCCCACCCCTGGACCCCTGTTCATGCCCACCCCTGGACCACTGTTCATGCCCACCCCTGGACCCCTGTTCATGCCCACCCCTGGACTCCTGTTCATGCTCACCCCTGGACCACTGTTCATGCCCACCCTTGGACCCCTGTTCACGCCCACCCCTGGACCACTGTTCATGCCCACCCCTGGACCACTGTTCATGTCACGCCTCAATTCCAGTATCAACTACAGATAATGGCACTTCATAGACGCCTGGAAAACTTGAACCAGCATTTTATCAACAGGAGAAACGGCCATAAAGGCATCGAGACTAACCAACATGCCTGATAGATTTGGCACGACAAGAAGAACTAAGTTTTAAGTATCGATGTTATGGGGCATTTAGTTCTCAATTATGGGGCCGTTTGAGTCGCGTAAGTAATGTCATGCTAATGATGAAGGAAGACCATGTCTATAACGAACCACGTTTAAATTTTATTTAAAAAAATGCATTGCTTGAAAATATTTGGCGCGCTTATCTGAACAGGTACGGTAACATGGTAATTAAATATATACGACTCCAGAATAGGCAAAATGAGAAAAAAAAATTGCTTTTACGCCATTTATAAAACTTGCCCTATTTTCAATCTCTTAAGCACATTTGAATGCGGGTCAGTAGGACAACAGCCAAACGGGCAGTGACATTTGTCGCTCATGCCATACATGAAATTAAGTTTTAATTGTTTGGGGGTTTAAATTCTGATCTCCTTATTTGACCTAACCACTGCATGTCACCTATATAAGGCGACCCTCGTGTATCATCATAGTTGTTTTGGGATGTTAGCTATTTCAGCGCTGTCTTGACTGAGGACATGGTTCGAGTTGAGACACGAAAACGCCTTCCGAATGTAGATAAGACATTTCAGATTGATTTGCCCCAATATCTGCACCTTGAAATTGGGGTGGAGCTGCTAATTAAAAGTTTCAACATTCCTCTGTTTGCGTGGTGAACAGGAAACACCCGCGACCTGCACGCTGTAACACCGCACGGCTGGTGGCTTGCGGAATGTTACTGTCTTACCGCAGTCCCTCGCACAAAATTATACGGGCAGCCTGCGCGCACCTGCACGTGTTGAGACGCGGTGCCCATATTTGAAAAAACAACAACAAGGAAACAAAAAAAAAACAACAAACCCACCACGTATGCGTTAAGTGTCACTACGAAATAGTATGAACCAGTGGTGCTACATAACGGCGTATTATCATATCATTATTGTCATAATAAGAGGCCGGGAGTAGTTGTATGAGGCCGGGGGGAGGGGGGTAAATTAGCATTTAATCTTAATGGATGTTCAAAACCAGAGACATTTATTGGAAGCAAGGATAAATTGTGGTCTATATACAGCTTTGGCCCTCAAAGAAATGGCAACTTCACACGTTGTAATCAATGAATACAAAGTGAATCAAATCAGAGGGTGGCATCCTAGTTTTAACTACAAGTCGGTTTCAAAAACCAGTATGTTTGTTGTGTAGAAGACGTGTTTACGTCACTTTCCCCATGCCATGAACTCTTTTTCAGCCTAAATTAGGCTGCGTTCGTATTGGGCGTGGCCTATTCCCTTTGATCTTGGCCTTTGTTTACTACCACTACCAACTAAAAATAATTAATATGCTCTAATAGAATTTTGTGGAAAGTTCGGGAGTGAGATAGACAGGTAAACAATGGGTAAGGCGTTTCTGGAATGCGTCTTACGCTGCATATATAAGGATTTCAGAGAACATTAAGAGAGAGAGATTCATAGAGGAAGATAATATTTTTACTTCACAAGACACACGTGTATTATTCTGTGTGTACTCATATGTTTATTCTCATTCATCATTGTACCATATTAATTGGCACATTGTATTAGCTGTGTACCGGTACAAGACATATCCTACTGTGTAAGTTGATGATTTTTAATTATATTTATTTTATTTTGTAATTATATTGATACTTAAATAAATCTTATTAATTGTAATTAGCTACTGTTTTGAGTGTCGTATTTTTTGTTTGTTATATTCCTCATATGTTTGTTACACACCTGTTAAGAACGAGCCATGAACATAAAATAAGATATTAGTTTCTCACAATAGAAGGCAGTGCGTAACAATGTTATTTTTATTATTAAGATGATTTTATATAGCGCAGTACCCCAGCCTAGGGCTAGGCTCACTGCGCTTCACATAAAAATTAGCAATTACAGAGAATTATAAAAACAATAATTGGTAAAAAGCTTGACCTCACCCACCCAAGTACAATCTACCCCTGTCTAACCATGGACAGCATCCAGAGCATCAAGCGTTGTTTATCAGTTAGAAGGGAAGGGGGGGGGGTGAGTCACTATAGGACAGTTTGAAGAGATGGGTCTTGAGGGCAATTTTCAAGGCTGAAAAGGTCGGTATATTGCGGATGTGTAATGGGACAGAATTCCATTGTTTTGAGGCACAGAAAGAAAGATCGTTCACCATACATTTTAGTGCGTGTACTGGGAACAGAAAGAATACGCGTGTCTGCGGAGGAATGAAGCTGAAGCTTTCGAATGGGTGAATAGACAGAAAGAATTTCAGTAAGATAGGAAGGGCAGGAACCAGAGAAAAACTTGTTATTAATCCTTGATCAATACACCCGAGGTTTTGATGATGTAGCTGATGAGTTCAGGGGGTTCTTAAATATCAAAGTCCATCAAAATATAGAGCAATAAGATAGGTTATTGTTTCGACCCTCCCTCGAGATCGATCAAGACCATTTTAATCGTGGGATTTGTGCTTGTTCTGATTCTGTCTGTGAGTGCGCAGATGGCTGCAGTTGGACCAATGCTTGAAATGTTCTTGGGAAGTTACATCTAAAGTTCAGTAATGAATGATGTTACTCACATTTTGGGAGGGGGTTGGCGAAATGCGTCTACTCTTTCAGAGGTGGGAAAACAAAAAAAAAAACAAAATTGAGAATTGGTAATTTATTTTATGTCAAACCGCTTGTTCCATTACTCTACATCCCAAAGGACAAGGAAGGCAGATTGAGTTTGATATCAAATCAGTTGCATAGCTGCCAGTGAAACTATCTACCCCCAACATCAGGATGTTGTACCTGATTAGCATACAATGACTTACTTGACTTACGTTCAGGTACCACCAAAAAGGGGTTTTAAACACTAGAAGTTTTTGTCATTATGCGCCTTAGTAGTGAGTAAAATAATCAGACACTGTTTTGTGGTTCGATCTTGGAAGTTTGCACACATTTAGTAAGGACCAGACAGAGAGAGAGAGAGAGAGAAAAAAAAGGGGGGGGGTATAGAAGGGTACATATTTCATATTTCACTTGCAAACTGTTGTCATCCTAAGATTACATAATAATGTTGATGTGGCCAATGTGTATATGATTAAAGATGTGTATATGATTAAACGAACTGTGGGCACCATATAAGATATTCTGTTACTGATCTAGATAAATGGAAATGTTTGTTTTTATGTCAATGTACATGTTCAACTTCAGACATAATGAATAAGTATTCTAAACAAGACAATATTTTGAAACAAGAACAATTTAAACACAAGACATCATCATTTTTTCTCTCCAGTGCAGAAAACAGCAGTAATACACCATAAAACTTCACTCCCTTAGTGACAAGAAGACAACAATGGAGCATGGTGGTAAAGATTTGAGAGATCCTTGCAAAACTATCATTTGCAATTATAACATTTAACATAATCATTTTGTAGCTGGTGGACAAGTGAAGACCAAGAGCAAGGATGTGATGGCCAAGAGCAAGGATGTGAAGGCCAAGAGCAAGGATATGAAGGCCAAGAGCAAGGACGTAGCAATTGTTTGGTAGAGCTGTAAAGTGGTATTTAAACATTGTCAGATCTCAACTTAACTGTTTGTGACTGTAGCTTAGATGTGAACAAAAAGAAGAAACCTAAGAAGAGAATTATTTACTGAACTTGATCCCACTTTCACTCAGAAATCCACACATTAAAAAAAAAAAAAAAAAAATTTAAACATTGTCAGATCTCAACTTAACTGTTTGTGACTGTAGATTAGATGTGAACAAAAAGAAGAAACCTAAGAAGAGAATTATTTACTGAACTTGATCCCACTTTCACTCAGAAATCCACACATTAAAAAAAAAAAAAAAAATGTGGTATTTAGTTAAATAAATAAGCTGACATAATGGGCGAAAAGCAAATACTCAAGCTTCACATAAGGCCCAAATACATGTCATGATGCCTTAAGGAAAAGCCCATAGGAAAGATTAAGTGTTTATTCAAGGCACGAGAGCATAACATTAGGATAGAGGAATTCTTAGCTGTAACATTCACAATGATATCCACGTGTAGCCAAATGTGCTTGTAAGAAATGAGAAATGAAACCATACATAAAGTCAGGTTCAAAGTAATTTGTTGACAAATATTTACTTGTATAAAATAAATGTTCAGCTTTGAGCCATGATCAGAACTAACATTCGTAAAACTTGTTGATTCCAGATCATTTTAAAAAAGTTGCTATTCGTTAGATGAGCAGATTTCTATCTGGATGTCAGGAGCTGAACTTTTAGTTAATTATTTTAAATGTGTACTTGTAAATATTTTAAAAAAAATACAGATTCTTTATTTACTTGGCGTTAAAATGTAGTGAAAGTGAGCATTTGCTTTATTCAATCATCTAAATTTAGAAGACTTTGCCCATTTTTGTGAAGTTTTACTGTCTGATTGTAGGGTGTTACCAGATTCCCCTTTCAATAATCAGCCAAGAAGACAATATTTAATCTACGGCTAACAAAGTTACAATGGTTATAGATGTATCCACAATATCATTAAATACCATACAACAGTTTAAAAAATTAATGCACAATGATAAGTGGCTTGTACCAAACTATTTAAGAATCTTAGAAATGGACTTTTTTAAAACAACAGCAATCATTAAATTTAGTTCTTTCCTTAACTTTTCTTAGTGATCTTTCTCTTTTTAATTTTAGACAATTGTAGTTTATTCAAAGACCAAACAAAACCGGTGTGAAAGTCAAAAGTTACCTTCTCTGAGCAGTTAAATGTTAGAACTATAGATACTGAAGCCACATGTTAATTAAGCATAAAATTGTACATTAATTCATTAAAGTCCAATGAATTAACTGATAGGTTTATTAGTCCAATTCAAGGGGCATTCCAAAGCATTGTTAAAAAGTAGTGCAAGGGAGATAATGAAACCAGAATGCAATCAATTAAAATGCTTACCTCAACTCACACTTGATCTGAACCCAGCCAGGGCTTCTCATGAAAGACCAAGGATGGTACCACTTCTCAATGACATCCATGCATGAACATAGAGTCTCTAGCCACAGGTGCAGAACCTGCTCGCTGGGTACAAGAAAGAGTGTAAGCATTTATTGCCACATTTAACATATTTGTATAGCTATGTTTATATCAATGAATTGTTAACTTTGGACTAGTCTCCCGTAGCTCTGGTGCCAAATCTTTGAGAATATAACGCAACATGAACCTAAGATAAATATATCTTTGCCAAAATGCACTTTCTCAATAATTCATTAATTTTAAATAAGATAAATGTTAATATCAAAGTGGGCTAATGAGCGAAAACATTTTTGTTTTAATCAGTGAACAGCATCATTTCTTAATATAAGTGAACTCAAAGAAAAGTTGAGCAAACGTTCAGTTATAATTAATAAATACAAACTGTAATTTAACCCTCTCAGCCCGTCTTATCGATAAGTGAGTTTAAAATCCATGCCCCGCCCGACAGATATTTTGGTCTCCCAACCCTTACCTTAAATCGATGGTCCCTATATAAGAAATGTGTAGTAAAAACTGGGGACACAGTTTACAATGTGGCTTTTAAAAAGTCAATAGCAGGGCCCATGGATGCATTCTTTTTCTAATGTTTTAGTAATAATTTACAATGTATAATAGAGAAAAAAATATATGCAAAAATGCTATTCTATTTAGGACTGAAACGAGAGCAGGTTGATGATAAATGTAAATGGTTCAAAGGATTATTATGTTTAGAAACGGGATTATAATAAAAATAATTAGACAATGATAATGACAATCGATGTACTTCAACCAGAATGTGTGCTTTGGGAAATAAAGAAACAACAAGGTCTATACCTAGTGTGGGCGCTGGTTTTTAGGAAAATCAGATGACCAATTCTGATCATTTTATGACAGTAATCGGCTACTGACATACAAATTTATATTGCATGGAATTTTGTTTGCTTGTATGTCTGTTTGTATAAATTTTCCCCAGAAGCCCTGGGGCATGGGTCTTTTAGGACCAGGAGCCATGGATTCAAAAGGTTAACCAGCCGTTGTAAGCAACATTTTACTGAATAAGTGCCATCAGCATAAGTTCATTATAGCTACCTAATTTATTTTGCTGCTCTTTACATTTTTATCTCAAAAAACATCCCAACATAAATAAAAGTCAATGTGGAAAATATTAAAATATCTAATTTGTATGAATTCATAGCTTAGTTTATCTCAATGATTTTCTATTTTCCGTTTGCATAATTATCCTAAATGAAGTTTTTATGTTGTAACTTTATTGATTTGATAAATGCTTAATAAATTATTTTTGAAAACTACTTACTTAAGCCCACAGCAAATTAGAGATCTGAATTTCACATCCATCTGTGCATGGCAAGCATCATGGCTTATATTGACTGCTTGTACTGCCTACAAAAACAAATGCAGAAACGAATAAGTTAAACACAGACTTAAAGGTCCAGAATTTATAAACTTTTTCCAAACGGTCAAAAAACATTTTTTTTAAAATTCAAATACTTATTTATTATCATATTCTATGGGGAAAACATAACAAACTCATATGGCATAGATTCAAATTTATTTATCACCCTCAAGTATAAAAAATATAAAGACAATAGTCTGCCTATCCTTGTAGAGATATCAAATATATCCTATAGTTTTTGTAAATATATATGTAATATGTATGTTTAATGTTTTAGATATATATTTGATTCAGCTTAGTGTTCAAAAGTAACTTGTTTGAATTTATTGTTTGAAACAAAGTTATCATGATGAATCATAAGGCACAGAACCATGGCAATCATGACGAATCACACGGCACAGAACCATAGTAATCATGACCACTCATCAGGCACAAAACCATAGTAATCATGACCACTCATCAGGCACAAAACCATAGTAATCATGACCACTCATCAGGCACAAAACCATAGTAATCATGATGAATCATCAGGCACAGAACCATAGTAATCATGACCACTCATCAGGCACAAAACCATAGTAATCATGATGAATCATCAGGCACAGAACCATAGTAATCATGACCCCTCATCAGGCACAAAACCATAGTAATTATGACCACTCATCAGGCACAAAACCATAGTAATCATGACCACTCATCAGGCACAGACAAATGAAGAAATGTCTTAGGCAAAATATTTAAAAATGTCTTGGCTGCCCAGTTGTATCCAGTGGTTTTGAACAAAAATTTGAACAGTACACTTAATATTTACACAAATAATACACCATTTAATGCATTAAAAGAAATAAATTTCACTATATTTTAATGTTGGCCTCCTTCTATGTCAGCAATAAGTTTTTTGAGCTTAAGTACTTCCTTCTCTTATCTGATGCACTTGCTCGTAATGCATTTGATGTGCAGATAAAAGAGAAGTCTCTTTTAAGTTCAGCCTCTTTGGCTTTGCAGTTGGGTAAGGTAACTACACTGGCTTTTTTTATTTTTTAAATTTCAACTCCTCCACTTGTTTCTTCTTGCTGCTTTTCCAGATACAAAGTGTATTTCATCCTTGTTTATTAGGGAAAATTCAACAACTCTTGGGAGATTTATGATGTCCCCAGCTCATCTGACTTGATCAATTACCAGTCTCTGAGCACATAAACTATCAGCTCTTCTGACTTGATCAATTATCAGTCTTTGAGCACAGAAACTATCATCCTTTACATTTTCAACAGTGACTCTTTATTCACAGAGAATCCTCTTTCAACTCTCGTCTGGCCATGTGATAACTAATGGAATTTCTGAACAACCACCCACAGCTCGGGAAAACTCCAGGAGGAGGCTACAGCACATCCATTACGGAAAGCATTGTGTAAAATATTTGGTCCACAACTTAAACTTTAGTTTCCATTTCCAGCTAAAACCTGTGTCCTTGCTAATCAGACTGAATTTTTTCACAAACTTTCAGCAGTTGCATGTCCAAGAAAATGGGATGAGTAGAAAAATGAACTAACTCTATTTACACCACAGATGTGAACATAAATATCCATTCGCTTTTCTTGCATTTCTTTGTTCATTGTTTCATCAAACATATATATCCATTTGCTTTTCTTTGATCTGTTTGTTCATTGTTTTATCAAATATCAGAACATAAGTAGAAGCTGATCTTAAAAAAAATTTTTTTAAAGCTTATCAGCAAAGTAGGTTACTATACCAAAAGTGCTGAGATATGCAGACTTCCTATCAGCACATGCAAACTGTTGTGGTTCTTCACAAGCTGGAAGCACAGCCTTGAAACAATCTGCAGTGCCTTTGGAAGAACTGAAGCGGTAATGGCTATTTGGACATTTCATTGTTCAAATGATTTAAGAGTAAAGCACTTCCGTCTTTGAGCAGTAAGACTAAATATTAACAGGTTTTGCTGTTGATCTTTGTCCATGAGAGGCCCTTAATGATGATGGTACTGATCCCTGTCCATTAGAGGCCCTTGATGATGATGGTACTGATCCCTTTCCATGAGAGGCTCTTGATAATGATGGTACTGATCCCTTTCCATTAAAGGCCCTTGATGATGATGGTACTGATCCCTTTCCATGAGAGGCCAATGATGGTGATGGTACTGATTCCTGTCCATTAGAGGCCCTTGATGATGATGGTACTGATCCCTTTCCATGAGAGGCCAAAAATGGTGATGGTACTGATCCCTTTCCATGAGAGGCCAAAGATGGTGATGGTACTGATCCCTTTCCATGAGAGGCTCTTGATAATGATGGTACTGATCCCTTTCCATTAAAGGCCCTTGATGATGATGGTACTGATCCCTTTCCATGAGAGGCCAAAGATGATGATGGTACTGATTCCTGTCCATTAGAGACCCTTGATGATGATGGTACTGATCCCTTTCCAATAGAGGCCCTTGACGATGATGGTACTGATCCCTTTCCATGAGAGGCCAAAGATGGTGATGGTACTGATCCCTTTCCATGAGAGGCCAAACATGGTGATGGTACTGTTCCCTTTCCAATAGAGGCCCTTGACGATGATGGTACTGATCCCTTTCCATGAGAGGCCAAAGATGGTGATGGTACTGATCCCTTTCCAATAGAGGCCCTTGACGATAATGGTACTGATCCCTATCCATTAGAGGCCCTTGATGATGATGGTACTGATCCCTTTCCATGAGAGGCCCTTGATGGTGATGGTACTGATCCCTGTTCATTAGAGCCCCATGATGATGATGGTACTAATCTCTTTCCAATAGAGGCCCTTGACGATAATGGTACTGATTCCTGTCCATTAGAGGCCCTTTATGATGATGGTACTGATCCCTTTTCAAGAGAGACAAATGATGGTTATGGTACTGATCCCTTTCCATGAGAGGCCCTTGATGATGATGGTACTGATCCCTTTCCATGAGAGGCCAATGATGATGATGGTACTGATCCCTTTCCATGAGAGGCCAATGATGATGATGGTACTGATCCCTTTCCATGAGAGGCCAAAGATGGTGATGGTACTGATCCCTTTCCATGAAAGGCCAAAGATGGTGATGGTACTGATTCCTGTCCATTAGAGGCCCTTGATGATGATGGTACTGATCCCTTTCCAATAGAGGCCCTTGACGATGATGGTACTGATCCCTTTCCATGAGAGGCCCTTGATGATGATGGTACTGATCCCTTTCCATGAGAGGCCAATGATGATGATGGTACTGATCCCTTTCCAATAGAGGCCCTTGACGATGATGGTACTGATCCCTTTCCATGAGAGGCCAAAGATGGTGATGGTACTGATCCCTTTCCATGAAGAAATAAATGAAGGGACTGCTTTCAAGCTATGTAAATGAATGAAATAGTGAAACGAGGTATGTGGAAGCTTGAAATAAGGTAACAGGACAAAAAACAAGGACGTTTCGGCATAAAGCCTTCCTCAGCCAACAATAGAAATGAAAATATAACAAAGAAAAGAACACAGTAGAAAACTCAAGCAGTATTCATTCGTCTCTCCGGAAGTGGGAAAACAGGAAGCGAGAGAATATAAATATTGACACTGTGAAAAATAAAGTCCACAATAATAATGGACCAGAATATCCAGGGATACATCAACAAACAGCAATAAGAAAATAGATGAAATATAGGGAGACGGAGAAACATCAGTAGGATATTATTTGATTAATACCATATGGAGATATGGTGCCAAACAGCTGAATAAATTTATTTTCCATTTTAACCCTATCTGGTGTGTTACTGCATGAAATCAATGCCGTAATGGTTACATCCAAAGCACCTTTATGTTCTTTTTGGTTGAAATGAGAAGAGACCGGGGAAGGTTTACATTGCTCAATATCCCTTAGATGTTCAGTAAACCTATCAGCCAATCTTCTCCCAGTTTCCCCTATGTAACTTGATTGGCATCTACGGCAAACAATCGCATATATTACATTTCTGCTGACACAGGTGAAACCCTCCTTAATGGTAAAAGTACCTTTAGGGAGGCCAATGCTATCAGTTTGGAGTGTAAAGGGACAAGTTCTGCAGCGGCCTCTTAAGCATGGTTTAGTACCAACGTAAGACGGTTCAGATCGAAGGCGACTATGAACCAGAAGGTCACCTAGATTTCTGTCCCGTCTAAAGACAATCAGTGGAGGGGATGAGAAAACCCTGTTGGTATCAGGGTCAGCAAGAAGTATGCTACGATTTTTTAGGAATATTTTTTTGGCAGTTAAATTGTGAGGGTGGTAGGTTAGTATAAGTTTGGTACGATCCTCATTGTTGTTAGGGCGAGTTTTAAAAGCCTCTTTTCGTGTGATCGTGCTGATGCGATCTAGTGCTGAGACCAGAGTAGTTTCAGGATAGGATCTGGAGCGGAAGAAATCCATCATTTCATCGGCTCTTTCTAGAAATTCCTCATCAATTTGGCAGAGACGCCGTAGTCTAAGAAGTTGTGAGAAAGGTATGGAGTCTTTGCATGATTTAGGGTGGGAGGATGAGTACAATAGGTAACTATGGCTGTCAGTAGGTTTGTAGTAGGCAGATGTAATCAATACGTTTTCTTTCAAAGTTACGGTGATATCAAGGAAGTTGACAGAATTTCCAGAGATTTGAGAAGTAAATTTTATTGATGGGTGAAATGAGTTTAAAAAATCTATAAATTTCTGGAGATCATTAGTTTCCATGCTTGTGATGCCTATGCCGTCATCTATGTATCTCCTATAAAATTCAGGAATATGGCCAGTATACGCCCTCTCTGCCATATATTCAAAATGACCCATGAATAGGCAAGCATAGCTGGGGCCCATTTTGGTGCCCATGGCTACACCACTAATTTGGTCAAAGAAATGGCCATTAAATTCAAAGGAGTTAAGTTCAAGTACCAGTTCAGCCAATCTGATGATAGTGTCAGTAGGAATAGAGGAGTGCGGTTTTTTTTCTAGGAAAAATTTCAAGGCCCTAAGGCCGTCAGTATGTGGGATTGATGTGTATAAGGAGCAGACATCAAGTAAAAACAGTGAGTGTTTTGTGTCAGGGTTGATGTTTAGAGAATTGAATGTCACTAAAGCGTGATTTGTATCTTTAATGTAGGAGGGTAAAGAGGTAACATAGGGTTGGAAGACTTCATCAAGAAATTCTGAAATGTGTTCGGTAGGGCAAGCGCAGGCCGAGACAATAGGTCGTCCCGGGTTGCCCACTTTGTGAATTTTAGGCAGCAAATAGAAAGATGGTTTGCCAAGGTCACTATTAAAAATGTGTAATGATGAGGCCGATTTAGGAAGAGCTGATTCGTTAATAAGTTTTTTTATGGTTTGATACACAATATCATTATGTTGAACTATAGGGTTATTCTTGAGGGGCTTATAAAATCTTTCATCCTGCAATTGTTTATCAACCTCCTTAATATATAAATTTTTGTCCCAAACCACGACAGCGCCACCCTTGTCGGCACGTTTGATCACAATGTCGTTACGTTTACGTAACACAGACAACGCCTGAGATTCTAGTTTGGAGAGGTTGGAATGGCGAAGTTTTGGGAGGGAGAGATTGTTGAGATCATGTTGAGTGCTACTGATGTAGAGATCCAATGCTTTGGATTGATCCGATGGTGGTGTCCAGGTCGACTTACGCTGTCTCTGAAATGAGAACAATTCATCCTCCTGTTGTGTGTTTTCTCTGCCATAAAAGTAGTACTGTAGTCTCAAAGATCGAAAATAATGATGAGAGTCAGATAGTAATTGATAGCGGTCTATGGAAGATTTGAGAGGAATAAATTTAAGGCCTTTAGAAAGGAGGGATCGTTCGCCATCAGTTAGAGGGAGATCTGGAGGTATGCAAACGACTAAGTTTTTGCCATGTTCTGTCCTACATGGAGTTATGTTAGCTTTTGGTTTAAGTTCATTTATTTTCTTCTTTTTGTTGGTAGACAAGAGTGAGTATAAATCACGGTTGAGTTTGTGTATAATCAATCTAGCGAGATTTAACATCAAATGGTTTTGATTAGTTTTAAAGAGAATGCTATCCTCAAGTTGATAGATATTGGTACTTAAACTGCGGATCTCTCTTTTATGACTGTGAATGATAACTTCCATTCTTTGACATGATGACCTCCTCTCTATAGACCAGAGTTTAACTCTGTCTCTATTATTAGAGCTAGTCATAGGGTTGAATTTGCTGCAAAAACCCTTCAGTATGACGCCTAATCTGATGCAATTGTTAAGAAAATTGAGATGGACTGTGTGGCGTGTCTTTTTAAATAGAGAGAAAGCAAGGTTCCTGCAGTCACATGCCACTTCAGGTGGGAGTAAGCTAAAAGTGGTGATTATGAAAACTCTAATTTGATTCATAGCCATTTTATAAGAGGCCATATCAGTGGAAGTATTGAGCAATGTAAACCTTCCCCGGTCTCTTCTCATTTCAACCAAAAAGAACATAAAGGTGCTTTGGATGTAACCATTACGGCATTGATTTCATGCAGTAAAACACCAGATAGGGTTAAAATGGAAAATAAATTTATTCAGCTGTTTGGCACTGTTATAGAGTGCTTGTTTACATCATATTTTCTCATGCGTGCCCTCTGATTGACCCCGCATGAGACGCTGTGTTCACAAAGGGGTGTGGCTTAGGCCTTTGAAGTAACTTGTTGACGCCGCCAACGAATAAAAATAATTAATCTGTTCCAAATAGTATTTGGTATTTGTGTATTTGTGTGCTCCTACTTATATGTGTTTATTTCGCATTATTTATTGGCATCATTATTTCTAATTGTATTAACTGTGTACCGGTACGACATCTGCCATACTGTAAGTTGAAGATTGTAATTTTATTTTATTTTATTTTGTTATTATCTTAAGACATAATAAATCTTAATTAATTGTAACTAGAAACTGTTTTGGGTCGTATCTTTAATATTGTTGATTATATGATACCATTAAAATTAAAATAGGAGATTAATTTCTCCCAATACAAGTCAGTGCGTAACAGGCACCATATCTCCATATGGTATTAATCAAATAATATCCTACTGATGTTTCTCCGTTTCCCTATATTTCATCTATTTTCTTATTGCTGTTTGTTGATGTATCCCTGGATATTCTGGTCCATTATTATTGTGGACTTTATTTTTCACAGTGTCAATATTTATATTCTCTCGCTTCCTGTTTTCCCACTTCCGGAGAGACGAATGAATACTGCTTGAGTTTTCTACTGTGTTCTTTTCTTTGTTATATTTTCATTTCTATTGTTGGCTGAGGAAGGCTTTATGCCGAAACGTCCTTGTTTTTTGTCCTGTTACCTTATTTCAAGCTTCCACATACCTCGTTTCACTATTTCATCCCTTTCCATGAGAGGCCAAAGATGGTGATGGTACTGATCCCTTTCCATTAGAGGCCCTTGATGATGATGGTACTGATCCCTTTCAAATAGAGGCCTTGACAATAATGGTACTGATCCCTGTCCATTAGAGGCCCTTGATGATGATGGTACTGATCCCTTTCCATGAGAGGCCCTTGATGATGATGGTACTGATCCTTTTCAAGAGAGGCCCTTGATGATGATGGTACTGATCCTTTTCCAATAGAGGTCCTTGATGATAATGGTACTGATCCCTGTCCATTAGAGGCCCTTTATGATGATGATACTGATCCCTTTCCATTAAAGGCCCTTGATGATGATGGTACTGATCCCTGTCCATTAGAGGCCCTTGATGATGATGGTACTAATCCCTTTCCATGAGAGGCCCTTGATGGTGATGGTACTGATCCCTGTCAATTGAGAGACCCTTAATGATGATGGTACTGGGTCAGCATAATTAGTTGTACTTAAATATCCAACAATGGGAGCCAAAGGAATAGGCAGCTTTCTCATCATGAATGTGATTTTTTTCCTAAAATATAATTAACAACAAAGTATTATATTACTATTAGGCCTATCCTGACATAATAATATTATAAATCAAAATTAATCTCATATTAAAATGAACTGGTTGCCTCAAGTCTGGATAATATAATGTTTAATAGTACCTTATCCAAATTAGTAGCTTAATTAAATAATTATAGAAAAACCCGAAAGTAGCAAGAAAAATTTTAATTTTATACAATCTTAATTTTAACTTCGTCACGTGAATGATGAATAGGTTTAATTTACTGTAGCTTACCCTTTGCATGGCTTTTCAAGGCTCCTTCACCCATCGACGAGTTATCAATGTTTTTGTTTTACAAACTTTGCAATAGGCTTTCCTCTTGTCATCCGCTACTTTTCTTTTGGCCAAAACTTGTATTCTGACTTAACGATCCATATATCATTAAAATACAAACTCTCGACATATTTAATATTGTAAACAGTTAAGCGGATTTGAAGGAGATCAATAGAAAATGCACATGTCGCTAATCCAAAAAAAAAATTATAATGACGACAAATTTTACCAAAGAACTTGTACCGCTGCAGCCTAGTCAAATGAGGCGCTGTTACTATGCGATGGATCACTTGTTAAGATTAATTTGATTTGCTTAAATAAATCTACCAACCAATCAACAAATTTCTTTATTGCAGATAACGAATTAAATAAGAAATGCTCTCTACGCATGTCAGTTAAATGGGTTTTTCCCTTCCAATTATTTTACCCTGCTTGTTTTCTATTCTTTGGAGTGTTTAAAAAAAATTTTTTCCCAAAACTTTGAAAGTTCATGGAGTTTGTTTCTAATTTTCCCAAACTTTTCAGGCCCTAGAAATTTATTTCCCCAAACTTACAAATACCTTAAAAGACTGTCTGAACCCTGTAGTTATTTTAGAATTTGAGTTCAGGATTCTTAAAAACAGACACTTATTAAATAACTTTTACTGAAGCTTAGATCATTTTGTATTTCATTTACCCACTCATAATTCTAAAAACCTTCCGTAATATGCAATATTACAGAAGGCTTATTTTTCTACAATGAGTGTAAAAGTTTATTTTAAAAAGTTTTAAGTTGTCTTGCACATGTTCAAGTATGAGATTCTATTAATGATGATAAATAATACATTTTTAGTGGTCGTGCACTGTTTTTAAAAAACTATGTTGAAATTATTGATAGATGAAACAAAGATTTCCACTATAAATACTTCAAGTCGTTCTTCTTTTTTCAATTAAAAAATTCTCTTATCTAACTTTTTAGTTGATTTACTATTATTTTCTTTAAAAAAAGAATTTACCCTGTACAAAACCTCTTCTGGGGTCAGCACCTTTCCATCCTCATCAAGCCTGTATGTCTTACACAACACCAGCCTGGAGTAGACACTTTGGAAGTCTTTCTCCACTCCTCTAGTAGCAGCCTGAAGATGGAGCATCAAGTGGGATTTATCATTATTTGATGAAATGATTGAGAATAAAAACAAACCCTAAACACAAAGTTTTTCATATAAATCCTTTATAAATGTAATATCAAGCAATGGAAGGTGGGGTTCAAAACATGCATTCAAGTTACGCATTTTATATGAATACAAATTAGTGTCCCTCCCCAAGGCTCGCAACAGCATATTTTTTTCACTGCCCTGAAACTATATTAATATTCTAATGTCCTGACCTGCTTTTACACTGCAGATTTATCATACCATTTCTGTAAAACAAAAGAAAATATGCACCAACCGTCCTGGCGATATTTTAAAGAATCTCATTGAACGCGGTTATTGAAAATTTTATTTTGTGAAATCAGTGGTATCTAATAGCGTTAAAAGTTATTTTTGAGGGTTGGGGGCAGGCCTGAAAATTTGAAAGAATGTGTTGTCATCGGCAAGGAGTCTATGGGGCCGTCCATAAAGTACGTCACGCCATTTAGGACCATTTTTACCCCCCCCCCCCCCCGTCACAAACTGTCACAAATCTTGGACACCCTCACCCTTGAGGGTTGGGGGCAGGCCTGAAAATTTGAAAGAATGTGTTGTCATCGGCAAGGAGTCTATGGGGCCGTCCATAAAGTACGTCACGCCATTTAGGACCATTTTTACCCTCCCCCCCCCCCCGTCACAAACTGTCACAAATCTTGGACACCCTCACCCTAAAGTATGTCACACTTTCGAACAATTTAAAAAAAAAATTAACACCTAATTAAAAGTTAATCTAAAACACACTTCACTATTAAACTGTATTAAAATATAAAATTTCCACTTAATTGCCACTATCACATTATTAAAATGACCTTAATAGTAGAATAGTTAATTGTCAACAGTTGTCATAGTTATTCATTGAAGCAGTAACTAAATCTAGATTGAATTTGAAAACAAAAATTGCAAAAATTAGACTAGACAATTATATAATACACATCATTTATCTGCTGCTTTTTATTTACAATAGGTGAGGTCAAGTTTTAGATAATCTTCCGATTATGCAATCTTTTTACACAGGATAAGAAGTAGATTAGCGAAACTTGACCTCAACCGTGATTAAATAATAAAAAGGACAGTGACAGAATTATGCAGTGGACAACATAGAAATAATAATACTTCAGGCATGACGAAAGCAAGGCTATATATAAAACAAGGCTTCGCAACAGTATACTAGCTCTCCTAGCGAAAGGAATCGTGAACAACACACCCAGGAGATACGCATTTCATGCTATTTTGACATAAAACTAATTCAAATGTTCCACAAAATTTTTGAACATTATTTTTAAAGCTATTAAATTCCACTAAAAAATAGATTAGAAATCAAATTTTTAAAAATAAATATGTGATATCATACATGGCCTGACCCCCCCCCTCCCCTGTCACAAACTGTCACACTTTCTTACACTCCCTCCCACCCTCTGGAGCATGACGTACTTTATGGATGGCCCCTATGTGCCAAGTTTCAGCTCGATTAATAAGCCGTAAGAAGATTTTGTCCCAACACACTAAAGAAAAAGACGGTCAAAAGCAAAGTTAATATAAAGGATGCAAAAAAGAGATGGGCAGGGTGTGATAGTTCCAACGATGACTTGCAACTGTAATTCCTCAAGAAACATTACTTTCTTCAAGATTTTCACATTTAAAAATAAAAAATGAGCCTTAGCAAAAAATACTTCAAAGTCACCCTCCGTGACTCATCAAGTCACGGGTGTGATAACAACAATATATGCATGCAAAACAAAATGCTGAATTGACTTGGCCCTTGGTAAAATTGTTTCTTGGGTAAAATTGTTTATCCAAATTATTACTGTAATTAACATCAAAACAAACGCCATTTAAGAAACTTTTTAAATAAAAACAAAAACTATTTTGAAATGCCTTTCCCATTCACAAATAAAAAGATAAGCCTACCTCTTCTATAAATAGCCAGGGATGGCAGTGGCCACCCAAAATTGTTGACTTTTTCAAACCATGCTCAAATATGGCTTTCAAGGCTGGACACAATCTGAGGATATAAAAATGAAAGACCAATAATATTTTGAAAAAAGCATACAGTATTTAATTGTTGCATTAAAAATTTAATTAGCTGGACTAATTATTAAAATACTTAAATCTGTATGTGAAGAAGTGGTATAAAATGTCATTATGTTTTTTTAAAAAACTAATTATAATGCAAATATTATTTTTAAAATTAAAAATTTGAGAAGAAGCTAAATTTCAATAATAAAATTAAATTGTTTAAGTTAAAATAATGATAAAATAAAATAGCAGTACATGGAACTTTTTTCAAATAGCTGAGATGTTTACAACTTTTAAGAAGGTTAATATTTATAAATACATTGCAATAATTTATTAGTACAGTGGAAACTAGGGTAGCAAATGCTCCGCCTAATGAACAAATTGGTTAATGAACAAGTTTGGTGCACAATTTTTGTCTTTGTTAAAAAACAATCATTGGGGTCAACAACATAAGCATACTTCTGTACACACAATCCCACAAGCTCTGGTGCTTCGGAGCGTTTGAAAAAACTATCATTGTCCAAGTGCTGTGTTAAAAAATACAACTTATTGTTACTTTCACGCTTTTAATGTTTTTGAGCCCTCATTAGTCGAAAGAGGAGAGTTATTAATAGAAATAATTTTAGTTTAGATTTTAGTGTAGGAGTAAGGACCTAAATTATATTATACATGATAATGGCCTTTGTGTTTCCGACATCGCCAAGAAATAAATTATGGTGTAATTGACAATTTGTACCATTGTCAAAGAATAAATATGCAAAAAAGGTGACTGATGTGGCTAAAAGAGTGAATATGTTAAAGAAGCAAAGGTCTTAAGTGCTAGAGAAATTAGAAAACTGCTGTTAGTTAGGATAAAAGAAAGCAGCTGGCTTTAGTCTGTAGATACTGTCAGGGAGACAATATTTTATGAAAAGGATGTGTAATTGCATTGTGATATGTTGGCCGAAACACAGAGTACAAGTGCCAGACTAGTGATTTGTTGACCAAAACACACTGTTGAAGCTGAAGACTTTAAAGTGAGAAGAGGGTGGTCAGATAAAATGCTATATTTTTCATTATAGAACAGCTTAAAAATGTAAAAATACATTATTTCTAAGGCTGGAACAGATTAATTGAATTTACATTGATCTTAATATGAAAAATTTTTGTTAGCGAATGTTTCGATTTAAGAAGGGAGTCTTGGAACGAATTAAATTCATTATCTGAGGTTCTACTGTGTTTAAAGTTTCTTTTATAAAATTAATGATTTCTTTCCTCCAAGAATAAGATTTTATCCACACTTCAAATTTCAAGCTGACAATTTAAATATTATAAACATGACAACACTTACGTTCCTCTGACCAGATCTGTAATGGCCTCAGTTACTGAATCATCACCAGCTGATGAATAATGCTTACTCCTTTCATCTAATACTTCAACAAACTTTGCAGGAAACCACCCCCTTAACCCATTCAGCTCTCCTATCCAGCAGTGTTCATCTTTTTGAGAGATTATCTAAAAATATTGTAAATACTCTTAAATAGGCTGTAAAAATAAGATCCAAATGTAAAAATTTAAAAGATAATCAAAGAAAACAAAGCAAACAAATAAACTAGAGTCAATTTTATCACAGAATATCAATCTTAATTTCTTTTCATGTTATTTAACATAAAATAATATAAAGCAACAAAAAAAAATATTTATCTTATCAAATAATTCTGCATATTTCTGAGGCAATTTTAATGTGTTTTTTAAAATTTTATAAATGCTACTACAATAATCTATCATTAAATTTGCACTGCAAAACGAGAGATGTTAATTCTTTAAATACTTTTTGTGTCCACTAATCTTTAAAGCCGTATTAAACAATTTATCTCTTTTGACTTGACAACTAATTTTAAGCTTTGTATTCTTTTTAAGGTTGTTTAAAATAACTCTACTCTCAATTATTTTTAAAAAAAGTTTAAATAAATTATGACGTTGGGAAGAAGATGAAAAAATAACTTTAAAATCTTTTATCAAAATAAATATAATACTTTAAAATTAAAAGATTAAGACAAAAAGAATCATACATACTGTGATGATGTCATTCTTTCGGAAGCCAAGCTCATCATCATCATGTCTTTCAAAGTCTAACAAAGCCTTGGCTCTTCGATGTCTATTTCTTGCAACATTAACATAATTCTCCAGGTCTTTAGCATGACTCTCCATGCTGTAATCTGCAGTCAGGATCTAAAAATTCAAACATATTTTGTTAAATTATTTACAATTCAAGTTTTTCTCATTTTTACAAAACGTGCCTTTTTTTTTAATAACAATCTTTTCACACCCAAAATAAATTTTTTAAAAAAATTATTTACTTGGGGAAAAAAGTGTGCCTCAGACTGTTGAAATATAAAGATCATGTTAATTTAACACCCCATCAAAAAATATGAAGGATTGTCTTATTCTGATCGGGGCCGGCGCTAGGAGGAAGTGAAGTGGGGGACCACCCAAGGCCTCGCGCATTTGCGGGGCCCCCCGCGTTGCCTACTAATAGTTCCTAATCCAGTCAACCTTGATATTGGTAACAATGGAGCCCCAATGAGTAATTTGGGCCAGGGCAATTAGGCCTTCTGTTATAGGAAAAAATAGAAACTTTGGAAACTAAGCGAATGAACAAATATCCGTTAAGACGCGTCCCATTATGACCAACAAGGCCCCAGTTCAACTATTACGTGTCTTAATATCCTTACAGCGGAATATATAACGTCAACGGCCCTGCAAAATTCAATTTGCCCAATGCCCCGCACCTTCCTAGCGCCGGCCCTGATTCTGATGTGAATGTTGTTTGAATTTTCATTAGAATTCTGAGCATAAAAATATTTAAAGAGCTAAGTTTGAGCTTGCCTCTAATTGAAAATTTGAATTAAAAAAATCTCTATAATAAAAAATTGGCCCAGAAACCATGTTTTTCATAAAATTTCTATACAGAAATGTATTCCAATCCAAAGTATCCTCACAGAGGATAACCATAAATAAAGAAAACATATCACAAGACCTACCACTTTACTATTTTTGGGATCCAAACTTTGAAAATGCCTGGCCACCTGAAGGATGGCTTCTCTTAAATCAACAAGTAGTTCTGTCTGACGTATATTTTTAGCTTTACCAAAGTCATCCTCCTCATTGTTGCCACCACCCCAAAGAACCGACATCAGTGATCGGGAACGCCTTAGATGCCGTTTGTTAAGTTGCTGGATAATTTAAAAGTGAAAAGTTTTAGCAAAATCAGGTTTATGAGATAATTAACTAAACCCAAATTAAAAGAAAAGAAGTGATCAATTTATTTACATTAATATTTTAACGAAGATAAAATAATTCATTAGAAGTTAGAGTGCACATTGCTCTTGCATCACTCATTTTTTAAAGGGATCACTTTAAAAATTACTTTTTAAAAGTATTAATGTACCTGTTTAGGTAAATTTCTTGAAGATTCTGGATTCACAAGTGCTCCTTGATCAGCCATTAAGTAGGCCAAATGCTTTCTCCGATGTGTATCTACATGGACATCAGTCAAGGATCCAGAGACCCTGAATGCAACCTACAAAATGATTTAAAATGCTAAATTATAAAACGACAGAAGTTGGCTAACTTTCTTAAGGTAGGACCACAGAAAAAAGTGTTACATTGTGGCAGGCTATGAATTTCAACTTCATAAAAATCAATTTGTAATTTTAAAACAAATACTATTTATAGAGTCAGTCAATGTGACACCTTATCTCTGAAAAGTTTTTTTAATTTTGAGGGGGCATGTTGCAGTAGATCAAATAGATGTAAATCCGAGAGTTTGGTACATAACACAACAAAATTTAATGAATTTCATTTCATAAATACAGCTTCTAAAAAAAATTTGGATAAAAGACCAACAAACAGTTATGGTCTTCATGAAATTTCAAATGCATAAATTCATCAAATGACAATCGGATTTCTTATAAACAACATTGACTTTCACATCAAAATTATAATTATAAAAGGAAGACTAAATACCACTTTGATTCGCAGTATGAGAAAATGAGTCTTGGTCATATTGTTTTCATACACACAAGAAAAGAAAAGAATTTTATGAAACCTATTAAAACAATAAACTAGTTTACTTTGAAGATAAGACATGAAAAGATTTTTTACACACAGACATATACCTAGCAAAATCAATAAAGAAATTTTTAATGAGCCTGCTCTGGCATTAAAATATCATTTACGGTCATGTGTCATTTTAAAACAGAAACACATTTATTTTAAATTTATTAAAAGCAAAGTAAGGCTAGATATTTTAGAAAAGCAGACAAGATCTGGCTAGCAGGCCAAAGGTTAGAAGACCCCGTTTTGGAATTTATGAAAAAATAATTTCTTAAAAATCCATTGTAAATGAATATGTTTTTTGACAAATAAAATAAAAACAAATCCAGATTAATAATTATGGCAAACCAAAAATTAACTTACTTCAATAAGTTCATCTACATCCTCAACATCTCCTGGAACATCAGACAGAGCGTTGAAAATCTGTGCAGAATTGTCCAAACTTTGCAGTTCTTGTTCCTGTAAACAAGGATTTATTACAGTTTCCATATTTAATTACTTAAATAATAAATTAACTATATACATATAATGCTAAAGTGCTCAGATATAATTTTTTTAGTCATTGATTCTTTTAAAAGAAAATTGTAAACAATATAATGGAATTTATTCACATGTGCCTTTCTATGCCTGGTCTAGATATGAAACATTTATGAACATTGTATTTTGGGAGATACATGAGGGATTACATTTGTATAAATAAGTTTGAGAGGGCTATTGGAGTTCAATTTTGAAAAACAATGGAGCATTATATCATTTAAAAATTAATTGATGCCTTTTATAACCACTTCAAAAATAAAAATCCTACTTTGAGCTTTAGCATCCCCATTGTTATCTGGAAGATAACGACAGATCCTTCATAATAAAATAGATCCCATAATCGTAAAAGTACTTTCATGTGAACAACGCTAGCAAACAGTGTCAGGAACCAGTGAAGGCTTATTAGAGACAGCTCTGTGGGAGTAGAATTTTTTTTTTTTTTTAAATATATTCTTATTATAGCATAGGATATTTTCAGGTAATGTAAATATTTTTATGTCACAAAGAAAACTAACATCACACATTTCTTTAACATTCCTTTCCAATTAGAAATAAGCATGTTATTTTTATTTTTTAATATCCTTAAGCTTCAAGAATAATTGCCACAGACATTTTTTTTCATCACTTATCACTGATTTAGTGAATTTTAGATCTGTGTTTTTAAAAATATGCGTTGCTATATTTAAACAGCAAGAAATTTAATATTAGTTTATTAATTTATGTTTTTCAAGAACTGTCAGCACTATATGTATGTCAGCACTATTTCATCTTTATAAATTAAACAACAAACTTGAAAAAAAAAGCTTACCTATATCATGTTCTTTTAAAACCAGATCGATATCAGGCAAATAGCTGATGACCAGTTGGCGCAACACTCTCTGATCAGCCTAAAGTGTAGTGTTGAAGGGAAATTAATCATAAAATAAAAAATTAATTTACATAATTTAACAAAGAAAAAACATGAAATTAATGTCTTAATAATAAACTAAGCCAATACAAAATATTAAACCAGTCTTAAGTCAAACCTGTATCCCAATCAAAGTATTGGAGTAGTAAGATGCAGGCAGCAGATCTTCAATTATGGCACACATCATCCAGAACGTGTCTTCCTCCTCCATAAATAACAGTAAGGATGCTGCTATCTGCAACATTAAATTAGCAAGATATTGAGTTTTTAATAAAAATTTCTGGTAAAATGAGATGACATAAAGCATTAATAAGATATTCATATGTATACAAATTGTAAAAGTAAAAACAATACTGAAATGCAACACAGATTAACAAAATTAGGCAATAAAGGTATATAGATGTAAATATTGATAAAATTCCCATGCAATTTTTCCATTTACTTAGACTTAGAACATACATATAGCTACTGCGGCTGGAAAGCATCTTTTAATACATGAAGGCAAAGTTTTTTCTCGCAATGAAAATAAATAGCTTGAGTAAACACACTTTCATCTCTATAAGAACTGAAATTAGGGACCTGAAATGACTGTAGCAAAATCCTTTTCATAACAGAGGACAGAGGGGCTAAACATAGATGATACCAGCCATTAATGCCCATTTTCATTGAATCCAACATTATTTTTCAAATAAAAAAAAAATTGCTATATATTCTAGACTAGTCTGAGTTTCAAATGGGATCCCATTCCCTGTTGAGATCCCATTCCTGGATGGATCCAGTTCCCTGAATGGATCATGTTCCTCTAGATGATACCAGCCATTAATGCCCATGTTCATTGAATCCAACATTATTTTTCAAATTAAAAAAAAATTGCTATATATTCTAGACTAGTCTGAGTTTCAAATGGGATCCCATTCCCTGTTGAGATCCCATTCCTGGATGGATCCAGTTCCCTGAATGGATCATGTTCCTCTAGATGATACCAGCCATTAATGCCCATGTTCATTGAATCCAACATTATTTTTCAAATTAAAAAAAAATTGCTATATATTCTAGACTAGTCTGAGTTTCAAATGGGATCCCATTCCCTGTTGAGATCCCATTCCTGGATGGATCCAGTTCCCTGAATGGATCATGTTCCTCTAGATGATACCAGCCATTAATGCCCATGTTCATTGAATCCAACATTATTTTTCAAATTAAAAAAAAAAAAATTGCTATATATTCCAGACTAGTCTGAGTTTCAAATGGGATCCCATTCTCTGTTGTGGCCCCAATACCAATCGACTGAACAATTTCCAAGGAAGGTAAAGAAATCTTTAAAACTACAATAAAAATTCCCATAAGCTTTTAGATCCCAGTGGAACAATATAGAGCAGTGTTTCCCAACCTTTTTTGTGCCATGCCCCACCTAAGCCTGTCTAAAATTCTTAGCCCCTCCTCATCATGTACATAATTTTTAAAATATAAAAAAAAAGGAAAAGGGTTGTTCACTGAAGAAACGTAAATGATAGGTTTTAAGAAGAAATCTATCTAGGAAATTGGTGAGGATACACAGTAAGTTTTAAAACATTTAATGGAGAACTGAAATTCAAGTATGAAATAATTTTATTGAAAGATTTTTCTATATTATTGCAATTATAATTATTTGTAATTATTTTTATTTAAATTAAGTGAGATGTTTGTGCTTAATGCTTGCTGCAAAGAGATTTTATGTTAGATTCCAATTTAGTTAGCTTCAGTCTCAAGTCTCCACGTTGTGTTATATCCAGCCGAATTTATTTATTTATTTTTTTCTACAAAAAATATGGCACTAAATACACATTCAGTTAAATTTGGTTGAATTTGGATATTTGATTTCTGTTTCCTCACAAAGCCATGCCATTGCTCATTTTATATCAAATCAAGTTGTAACTGACTCATCATTATGCATTTCTGCGAGTTCTTCCTAAAAATGGATAATTTAAATATCAGATAAATCCACTAACATTGGCTGCATCATCCAAGTTGGAAAATCAATTTGTTTCAAATAAGAAAAATATTTCTTTTAATTTAGCCCATAGACATTTCAGACAATGGACAACAACAAGTATAGCGGTATCAGTCACTTCACATTTTTCACAATGAAACTTCAAAATTTTTGTAGTAAATATTTTTTTGACATAATTCAATAAAGGTAATTAAACCTAATATCTTGGCTTTTGCATCAACAAAAGTTTTATTTGTTCCTTGAAGTTGGTTATTTAATGTATTTAGTTTTGCAAAGATATCGGCTAAAAAACTCACAAATGCTTTACCATTAGCTGTTATCAGATACTTCATTTCAGGTTTGTCACTTAAAAAAATACAAGAGAATCAAATAGTTCCATAAATCTTTTCAAGCAACCCCCTTTCAAAAGCCATCTTACTTCAGTGTGAGGTAAAAGTCTCACATAGTCTGTATTTTGTTCTTTACAAAATGGCTTGAAGAGACGTTCACATTCGGCATTAGCTTTAATAGCACTGATACTGTTTATAACTGAATTTAGTACTTCATTTAGATTAGGTGAAATGTTTTTAACCCTAAATTTTTCTAAATGCCTAACATGTGGGCCATATAAATTCATGCAGATAATTAATGGCATTCAACATTTAATATACCATTAAAATAGGTTAAAAAATGCCGGATATTTAGTCTTTTAAATTATTGAACTTTCAGGAAAATTCTAGACCAGCCCCAAATTGAGTAGATACTATAATGTAAAATTCACCGATATTTGAATATGGAGTATGAAGGTTATAGCTACCAAGCTGGGCCTAACCTAAATTCACTTAGAATCCTATACTATTGTCTAAGCCTAAATGGTATTTATATAGCTTATATAAGGAAAATGAAATTGGGGAGTGAATATTTTGAGCTCCATTCCCTACAGTATTTTGATAAGGATAATCAAGTGCATATGTACGAACTTTATTCTAGATCCATCCACTCATGCAATAGCCTATGCTTGATCGTTTATTTATATAGCTCATAAAAGGAAAAAATAGATTCAGGTGCCCTCAGCCCCAAAAAGGTTATCATGTAAATTTAAAAAACCCCCAGAACTTTATTCTGGATAGTGAAGGGTATGTGTGCAAAGTTTGCTCAAGATCCATCCATTCATGTCGAAACGTATGCAGAACAAGCACAACAAATGTAAGGAGAAATAAAATTGAGGCCCCCAGCCCTAAAGTAGTGGATATTATGAATTCAGATTCCTATGGAAAATCAAGTGTTTGTTTACTAGGTTTGGTCTAGATTCATCCAATGCTTGAAATTATATTTAAATAGCTTTTATAAGAAGAAGCAACATCTTTTGCCCCTGCCCCTAAATGGAAAGTTTAAATTCCCCCAGTATTTGATTCTGGATAATGAACGGTATGTATGCCAAGTTTGGTCAAGCCTCATCAATCCATGTAGAAATGTAAGGAGAACAAACACACAAGTGTTCACCATTAAAATATAGTCTATATGATTAATGTACTTAGTATTTTTATTTTAAATATGCTTAGCAACTTACAACTCCAGTTCCTTGACAGTAGCCAATATCTGGATACAGCCAGGCCAGACCACGCAGTATTCTTCTCAGCCGTGGTATGCCAGTACTATTTATATTGCAAAAGCAAGCATTGCTTGGCATAGTACGCAATAAATCCTATAAAACGACAAGTATTAATTTTAAAATGTTATTTTTAACATTTTTAAATATTTCTTTTTTAACATTTTCAATCTTTCTTTGAGATGTATAAATTTACTATAAATCAAATACCTATTATCTTTATAAATAATAATAATACTCATTTAATTAAGTATTATTAAAAAGCTAATTAGGGAGCAGTTGCCTTTTCAATTTGTTTCGATGTCATAAGATGATCACTACTGCTTGCTTTGACCACATCTTTGTAAGAGAGATCTGCTTTGTTCTTTTTGTCAAGGGCACCAGAAAGCCTAAGCCACATTTGGCCTCTCATTGAATGTGGAATGCCTTGACGGGCCATTCCCCTAAGCTTTTCAGACCTGGGCAACCTGGCTTCCACCTGTGAAAACAAAAAATTAATTGAAAGTTTCATAACTAATCAAACTATCAATTATAATATACAGAAAGGAAGTTTGACAACACTGAAAAATTCTTAATACCTCAATGGATTTAGGGAAGTTAAACAATATTAAATGCTTTACAATATCTTAATACATTTTTTGTCTTCAAGAAGATAATTTTTTAAAATTCAAACCTTATCCCATGTAAGGTCTCCAACTTCATTGTTATGTGTGAACTCCAAATATGCTGTCCATTTTAACCTGTGCTGTGGGTCTTCAATGAAAGGTGTGCTTAAAAGCTTACTTGAATTTTCTTCTGGTCCATCTAAAATAATATGAATATTTAGATTAGCAGCTAATTAAAATATTTCAAGAATAATCATAACATTACTTTCAAAGTGCTTCAGCCAACAATTAAAAATTTATATTTTAATATTCATTATTTATAGAATTTTAATAGTTTTAAAAGTATTTTTTATTTATTTATTTTAACTACATCTCATTACAACCTATTTAGAAATGTCAGAGCCTACCTTCTTCTTCAACTTTAAACCCAAATTCATCGTATCTGTAGTCCAATTGACCATTGGGATCTTCTGGCTGGAAATTTAATTTAAAAAATGATGCTATAAAACAATTGATAAGAAATTACTTCAATAGTATATAGAAAGTTAAGAAAATAATATTTGGATGAAATGAATTCAACGGATTGCTTCAAAGGAAACAAATATCTGAAGATTTTTTAAATACAAAAGTTAAAAGGGTCTCTGTTATAGAGAGCTTGTTTTTCTCGTGCGTGCCCTCTGATTGACCCCGCATGAGACGCTGTGTTCACAAAGGGGTGTGGCTTAGGTCTTTGAAGTGGCTTGTTTACAGTCGGCTTCCAATTACGCATTGGGTAGATTGTTTTCGGGTAATTTCTGGAATATACTCCTTAACCCGAGAGATGTAAACAACACGTCATAAGCCCTTCTCGAAGCATCTTACTCTACATATATATAAGAGATTGACAGGCACGAGGGGACGGAGATTTTTCACATAGATTTTCTTAACATTACGAGGCGTGTTTTATTCTTTGTGTATTTGTGTGCTCCTACTTATATGTGTTTATTCCGCATTATTTATTGGCATCATTATTTCTAATTGTATTAACTGTGTACCGGTACGACATCTACCATACTGTAAGTTGAAGATTGTAATTTTATTTTATTTTGTAATTATCTTAAGACATAATAAATCTTAATTAATTGTAACTAGAAACTGTTTTGGGTCGTATCTTTAATATTGTTGATTATATGGTATCGTCCTTTGTTAGGCACTGTTTACAACGAGCCAATTAAAATTAAAATAGGAGATTAATTTCTCCCAATACAAGTCAGTGCGTAACAAATTGGGCGCATCGTCCGCGATAACCGAATCCATATTTTATTCTCATTAGACCCCAATTTTAACAAATTGTGGGATTTTCCGAGGATAATTTTAATCCATAGTTTTTATTACACCAATAATAAATTGAGCGTTTTTTCTGTGGATTTTGACAAACTGTTTACCTTAATACACTCAAACTAATTTGAGATCACGATACCATTTTACGACACCAACAACAGAGCTGGTTACAATTTTTTCATTAGTGTGTGCACTAAGCTTAAATTTTTATAAAAAAATCATTGTTATATTTTGCCTGTGTCAAAATGGATTTTGATATTGAAAACCCATCAGTAGAGGCATTAGACAAATGTTCTAGGAAGGAGCTATTTTCCATTGCTAAAGCTCTAGAAATAAATGTAGCTCATTCGGCCGTAAAAAAGACCATACGAGACATGATCATCGTTCACTTTGTGGATGAAGACATGTTATCTGAAGATGAACTTGCCTCAGTCACACAACCGACTGATCCAAGTATGGAGCTCCAACTAAAGCTCAAACAAATGGAACTAGATGCCCAGAGAGAAAAAGAACGTGAGCTTAAACAGCTGGAGCTAGATAAAGAACGTGAGCTTAAACAGCTGGAGCTAAATAAAGAACGTGAGCTTAAACAGCTGGAGCTAGATAAAGAACGTGAGCTTAAACAGCTGGAGCTAGAAGCACAGAAAGAGCTACAAATCAAATTAAAAGAAATGGAAATAACAGCCAATTTGGGAGCAATGGAAAATAGACTCACGGCTCCAGCCGGTCAAGGTTGCGATGCAATTAAATTTGCAAAAGTAATCCCTAAATTTTCAGAAAAAGAGGTTGACCAATATTTTGCGCAGTTTGAGATAACTGCCCAAAATTTTAAAATTCCTGAAACTATGTGGTCCACCTTACTTCAACCAGCCTTGACCGGAAGGGCATCTGAAGTCTTTGTGTCCCTGAATGCGGAACAGCGCGGGGACTATAACCTAGTAAAATCATTAATACTTAAGGCTTATGAATGTGTCCCCGAAGCATACCGTAAAAAGTTTAGGGAACTGTGGAAACGTGATGGCCAGACTCATGTTGAGTTCCTCCGGGAAAAGGAACGGCTCCTGGACAAGTGGCTGCACGCAACCAACACCGAGACAGACTTCAAGAAATTCAAGAACCTCATTCTGATGGAGGAGTTCAAGAACTGTGTTCGTACTGAGGTGCGGATACATATTGCAGACCGTGGCGAAGGTGACGCACATACGGCAGCAGTGTTAGCCGACGACTTCACCATCTCACATCAACTTTCCAAGAATCCATCTGACACCAAAAATGACAGGCACAATAAGACAGCTGTATCAACTTACAGTAAACCTCCACAAAAACCATTCAAGCCCGGTACGAAAGAAATTGGTGCAAAAGACACATGTGCCTACTGTAAAAAAGAAGGACATACGAGGGATGATTGCTGGAAACTCAAGAAGAAAACTGAGAAGACCACACATCCTGGTACACAACACAAAGTCTCCGCTTGTACGTCTCGTCATACATCTGGAAACACATTTTCAAAATTCAAGAGTTTTTGCTCTCCAGATGTCCATACAAACTTCAAAGAGGTTTGTCACGACTCATCAAAGAGTTCCATTATGAACAATAAGGCTAGTTTTACTGACTCCAGCCAAGTTCCTGCTTCGACTGCGAGTTTTATGAGCTTGTCGCCAAGATCCTTTTGCTCCAAGAAGAGGTCTACCTCCAGAGGGCGTTTTACTGAGGACTTGTGTGCAAGTTTTGACGACTCTACCCAGAGTTTTACTTCCTCTACCCTAGCCGAATGTTCTCAAGACTCCAACAAGAGTTTACCTACCAAGGTCCAAAATTCTACATCAGAAACTACTGATGTCATACAAGACTTCATGCCTTTCATATCGGAAGGATTCGTATCACTGCCAGGTGATTTTTCCAGTCTACAACCAATCAAAATCTTACGAGATACAGGTGCTTCACAGTCCTTACTACTTGAGGGTATACTTCCCTTGTCTGAATCTACTGCTACTGGGAGCAACATCCTGTTACGAGGTGTAGAGCTGGGATGCATAGATGTACCTTTACATCTCATCAACCTAAAATCAGACTTAGTCTCCGGACCTGTGGTTGTGGGTGTCCGACCAACATTACCATTGGACGGCATCTCGTTGCTGCTAGGCAATGACTTAGCTGGTGGGAAGGTGATAGCCGAGCCCATCGTTACTCATGAACCTTGTTTAAATGAAAATCAGGAAGAAGATCAAGAATTGTATCCAGCATGTGCTGTGACAAGGGCCATGAGTTCCAAGATCTCCACAAAAGAGATTTCACAAAAAAGCAATAAAATTCTTCCTGAAATTGACCTGGGAAAAACATTTTTTGCAAGTCTAAATGAAGAGGCTAGTAATTACAAGACTCCAACTCGAATGCAACTTATTGAAGAACAGAAGAGTGATCCAGAAATAGTCAAACTTCGAGAGAACGCTTTGACCCAAGAAGAAGCTGAACAATTCCCTATATGTTATTACCTTCAAGATGACATACTTTTGAGAAAATGGCGACCTCCAGACGCAAATGCTGACGAAGAATGGAGGATAGTTCATCAAATAGTAGTTCCTACCCCATTCCGGAACGAAGTCCTGAACTTAGCCCATGACTCACCACTTTCAGGTCATTTGGGAGTAAAGAAGACATATCACAAAATCACGTCGCACTTCTTTTGGCCCAAAATCAAGAAAGATGTGGTTGAATACTGCAGATCATGTCATACTTGTCAGGTTGTAGGGAAACCAAATCAGAAGATACCAGCAGCTCCTCTTCAACCCATTCCAGCATTCGAAGAACCTTTCAGTCGCGTTATTATAGACTGCGTTGGACCTCTGCCAAAGACAAAATCAGGTCACCAATACTTGCTGACAATCATGTGTGCGTCAACAAGATTCCCAGAAGCTATTCCTCTTCGCAATATCAAGACTCCGAACATCGTCAAAGCCTTGACGAAGTTTTTTACATTGTTTGGTCTTCCGAAGTCTGTACAGTCTGACCAAGGAACCAACTTCAAGGCTGGAATATTCAAACAAGTGATGAACCAGTTGGGCATAGAACACTGCTTGTCGAGTGCATATCATCCTGAGTCACAGGGAGCACTTGAGCGATTCCATCAGACGTTGAAGAACATGATGAGAACCTACTGCCTAGAACAAGAGAAAGACTGGGATGAAGGCATCAACATGCTACTGTTCGCCGCAAGAGAAGCAGTTCAAGAATCACTTGGATTCAGCCCCTTCGAACTGGTGTTTGGCCACACGGTTCGCGGTCCCCTTAAACTTTTAAAAGACACGTGGATGTCATCGGCACCCACGGAAGGACTTCTTGACTATGTCCAAAAATTTAAAACTAAACTTTTTAATGCCGTTAATTTGGCTAAAACACATTTAAAAGATTCACAATCTAAAATGAAAGTTTGGTATGACAAAAAGTCAAAATTCAGACAGTTTGCTTCAGGGGACAAAGTGCTTGTGCTTTTGCCGATACCAGGGCAAGCACTACAAGCTAGATATTTTGGTCCTTATGTTGTTGAGTCCAAAATCAATGATTTAAATTACATTGTGTTAACACCAGATCGTAAAAGAAAGAAACAGTTATGTCACATTAACATGTTAAAAGAATATTTTGATAGAAAATGTGATGATCATTGTCCATCCTCAGAAACAAATGTTAACACAATCTCAACTGTAACTTCAGTACTTAAAGAAAATGTTACTGAAACCTTTGATAGTGTCCCAGAAAAAGTTGGTAATTATAAACTTAAAAATTCAGAAATATTGGCCAACTTAGATAAGAAACTAGGACATTTGTCATTGTCAGAGAAGGATGTTGTTAAGTCTGTTATTGCAGATTTTGTTTTACTCTTCCCTGATGTACCTAATAAAACCAACATTGCTGTACATGATGTTGACATTGGCAATGCAGTTCCGGTCAAGCAACACCCCTATAGGGTCAATCCGGAAAAACTTGAAATAATCCGGTCTGAAATAAAATACATGCTTGAAAATGATATAATTGAACCAAGCTCTAGTAACTGGAGTTCACCATGTATTTTAGTCCCAAAGCCTGACAAAAGTTACAGGTTTTGTACTGACTTCAGGAAAGTGAATGCATTCACAAAGACTGATTCCTTTCCGATTCCAAGGATAGACGATCTTATAGATCGAATAGGTGATGCCAAATATGTAACCAAGATAGACTTACTATCAGGTTATTGGCAGGTTCCTCTATCTGACAGAGCAAAAGAAATCTCTGCTTTTTGTACTCCAGATGGTTTATATCAATATAAAGTAATGCCGTTTGGAATGAAAAATGCCCCAGCTACATTCCAACGTCTTGTAAATAACATTATTGCTGACCAGGAAAATTGCAGCGCCTATATTGATGATGTAATTATTTACAGTCAAGATTTTTCAACTCATGTAAACCAATTAAGATCTCTGTTTAAAAAATTTTTGCAGGCAAATGTAACTGTAAATTTAAATAAATGTGAATTTTGTCATGCAACTGTGGAATATTTAGGTCACATAGTGGGTCAAGGTCATGTAAAGCCTGTTCAAGCTAAGATAAATGCTATTGTATCACTTCCACCACCCACTACTAGAAAACAGTTAATGAGATTTTTGGGAATGGCAGGTTATTATAGAAAATTTTGCAAAAATTTCTCAGTTATTGCTTCTCCTTTAAGTAATATGTTAAAGAAAAATGCAAAATTTCATTGGTCAGATGCTTGTCAGGAAGCATTCGAAAACATTAAAAATATACTTGCTAATGCTCCTGTTCTCATTGCACCAGACTTTAACAAACAGTTTAAATTAGCTGTAGATGCCAGTGATGTTGGCATTGGTGCAGTTCTTTTTCAAGAAGATGACCACAATGTAGATCATCCTGTCTCTTATTTCTCAAAGAAATTCAACTCACATCAGAAAAACTATTCCACTGTAGAAAAGGAATGTTTAGGTTTAATTCTTGCTCTCCAACAATTTGATTTTTATGTCAGTTGTTCTTTACATTCAGTACTTGTTTTTACTGATCACAATCCTTTAACATTTTTGAATAAGATGGTCTCCAAAAATCAAAGATTGTTAAGATGGAGCCTATTTTTACAAGAATATAATTTGGACATCAAACATATTAAAGGCAAAGACAATGTCATTGCAGATACTTTGTCCAGAAATTAATTTTCACTTATGTTATTGTTTATAAGCTGTTAAGAAGTTTTTTGTCTAATATTTTGAGAGTAAGAAATGTACTTTCTTCAATTTTAATGGAAAAAGAATTCCATTTTTGAACAATGAAATTTTTTTCTTTTAAGAGGGGAGGTGTTATAGAGAGCTTGTTTACATCATATTTCTCGTGCGTGCCCTCTGATTGACCCCGCATGAGACGCTGTGTTCACAAAGGGGTGTGGCTTAGGTCTTTGAAGTAGCTTGTTTACAGTCGGCTTCCAATTACGCATTGGGTAGATTGTTTTCGGGTAATTTCTGGAATATACTCCTTAACCCGAGAGATGTAAACAACACGTCATAAGCCCTTCTCGAAGCATCTTACTCTACATATATATAAGAGATTGACAGGCACGAGGGGACGGAGATTTTTCACATAGATTTTCTTAACATTACGAGGCGTGTTTTATTCTTTGTGTATTTGTGTGCTCCTACTTATATGTGTTTATTCCGCATTATTTATTGGCATCATTATTTCTAATTGTATTAAGTGTGTACCGGTACGACATCTGCCATACTGTAAGTTGAAGATTGTAATTTTATTTTATTTTATTTTGTAATTATCTTTAGACATAATAAATCTTAATTAATTGTAACTAGAAACTGTTTTGGGTCGTATCTTTAATAATTGTTGATTCTATGGTATCGTCCTTTGTTAGGCACTGTTTACATCGAGCCAAATTAAAATTAAAATAGGAGATTAATTTCTCCCAATACAAGTCAGTGCGTAACAGTCTCCTAGCCCAAAAAAAACCAAATTTGAAAGAAATTTATATTTCTAATTATATGATAACTTTACTAACTGGATGGTTGATTTTAGCCATTATGTCTTGAGGCCACATAGAAGGTGTAAGGGCAGAGAATGGACCTCCAGGAGTGGGAGTGAAATCAGTATGGCTACTATTGGAGCTTGGGTTAACAGAGATACTGACACCCTCACCAGAGGCAGATGTAATGATGTTGTCTTCTTCATCTTCTGACAATGTTTCTACTGTAAATATAAAATAAACTATTGAATAAAAATTACTTCCACATTATTTTTTTTTTAAAATGCTTATAATGTGAATTCCTTAGTCAAAATAAATTAGTTCAAATGTACATATTAAAATAGGCTGGAACAATCAAATTATTTTAATTGTTAATGAATTGTTAAATTCACTACAAAATGTGCAAGGGAAAAATAAAAAGATCTTACACATCTCATAATTTACTTTCCAATTGAACAATGTGACCACACAATGGTCCACCTAACACCTTGCTACAAACCAAGTTTAAAAAACAAAAACAAAGACAAAGGCTATCATGACTGAAAAGAATATTGTAGAAATGTACAATGTTATCTAAACAAATTTCCATTTGGATCAATAAAAGAATCTTATCTATTTAAAAATTGTTTAAGTATCAATCGAGTAAAACCATCTAAAGTTGCTATTTTATACTTCTTTTAATATCATTAGATGCTTTCTTCAATTTAACTTATGGTGGACCTGCTAAAAAAACCTACAACAAACAAAACTACAAGGGTCTGATCTATGGGTTTTTATTTGGTAATTACTAATATAGGAATAGGCTAACCATTTCTACTAAACTAATTCAACTCTAATAGTACTAATAATATCATTTAGTAAAGGCTCTACCATACGCTAACTGAAATGTGAACATGTTGAACATGTTGGCAAACAATAGTAATTAATTTTTAATTGGCTAATTAAGATAAGATGAGATCCAATTCTTTAATTGACCAAATCCTTCCCGGGGCTCTGATTGACAAGCCTGTGGTGGCTTGCCGATTAGGAGGCATCAGCCACCAGACCCCTTCGATGTTACCCGGGGAACAAGACTTGTGTGGGCAGACAAGGGGCATGCATGGTATCTACTGGAATAAAAACAGCACCTACAGGGCTGACAACTGTGACATTTTACAGTTGGAAGTAAAGGCAGAGACAGGGTAATAATCATGATTACAAGTTGCCGCTAATGGATATGAGGCAAGAAGCTAAGGTTGAAGCCATTGGCCTATGATTCTAAATACGCAGCTCTGAGAAAGCCGCAGCTCTGAGAAAGCTGCCCCTAGACAAACATTTCATCCGAACTACTTCGCAAACTAGTTGTGGGGTGGAAACCCACTGAAAAACCCCTCTTAAAGGGCGCTGATGCTTCCCCGAGAAGTGGGTGAAGATATTAGGACGTTAATGTACCATTCCGACTCCCTGGGAGGGTCGGCTGCGGACGCTTCAAACACAGCGTTTTAGATTTGTTTTGCACTCCTTCGTTTTTTTTTCACAACCTCCGCCTTTCAAGCAGTGACATGTCTGCTATCATGATGGCCGTTGAGAATTTGTGCAAAAACATGGTGCAGATTTACCCTTCTTTTAGTTTTTCAGCATTTTTCTTCAAATGAAGGATGTTAAGTTTGGTTGATATTATTTACTTTCTTGATTAGTCAATTTAATCGAGTTTGATTACAGACTTTTAATTCCCACACCAGCAGGTAACTGTAGAATAAGTCCATAACTGTGTAGCTTTTTTATGATAGACAACTCTTTGGGTGACTGTTTTATTATGAATTTAAAAATTAAAAATGAACTTGCATTACAAAAATTCATAGCTACAAAGTGCTAAAAAGTACTAAAGCTATAAAGTTGATTTTGATTTTGCTAATTTAAAGTTTGCTCTATACAATTGTAACGGACTATGTTTTCACATGAAAACAGATAATGTTTTTATATTTGTATATGTAACAGTGTTTTATCTATAAGAGTGTTACTGATGTCACTGTTCATCCTGGGCAAGTTCACAAACATTGAACTTTAAAAAGTATTACACCGGTGTGCGCTGGGTTATAAAACTTTATTGGTGACTCACACACCTGATGGAGCATGCCTGCCCCGTGTTTTACCTAGGACCAACTTGTGACGCAAACATCATAATGGCCATGGATTGGCTAGATAAGGTAGATTCGATATAACCCGATCATTTAGGCATTTATAATTGCTACATTAGGTTTTTATCTTTCACTCTGTCAGTAGTTATGCTAATTTTATATCATGATGTTGTAGAGTATATTTTATCATATCATTGTAATGGTTGATTCCTGTTCAATACTGACCATGTTAAGTAGTGTTTACCGTCACGCTGATGAATGTCGCCCTTCGTGATATCGCCTTAGTTCAACATACGGCAACACGCCATGTCTTTTACAGACCCATGGGTACACCAGTATCCAATTAGCAATATTGTATTTGTATTGCTCGGGTTTGACATACCACCATGCGTAATGGTGAGAGTCAAGTATCTAGAAAAGTATTGTTATCTTCATCATTTGAGTACCTCAGGGTCTCAGTGCTTATTATAGGAACAGGATGTTTGTGAACTTAACTATATTGACAATTTACTGGACGCCCTCGCAACTTAAGTAGATTCAGGGCGCCTTACTCTATACCTCTCATATCAGCTAAGCCCTACAATATAACTTTGGTGATGATGACATATTATTATCGGATTATTTTATGTGCCGCTTGGCTGCTCATGTGGTTTCTACGAGTTTAATGCTACATGAATAACCAGTAAAATACAGCGTTATCCCACATGTTTATTGAATGGTTGCCATACTTTAGATAAACTGTGAACCATTAGATATCCCATTATCCACCATGTGTATTGTTAGTTAATAATACTTGTATGTCTTGTCACTGTAAATAACTTGTACTATATATGTATCTTTTCAGATATGGTCTTTTTTCTCCAGCCTCTTTCTTTGGCATTGTGTTTCACATTCAATGCTTGTACCACACTCTTAGGACCAATAGTGCTATAGTTCTCAGGACCTGATTTTCTTAAGTTTCTAAATAAACCAATTAAAACTGTCAGTCACTCACCAGTCATCTACATAAAATTTTCTTGAATTTTTAATTTTGTTATCCAAGCATATTGAAATTAAAGAACTTTATATTGATCAAAGGTCATGGTAGTTTAATTACTAATACTGTGTTATTAGTCTTGTTAATAAAGTCTTAAACTCTTTCTCTCCGGAATTATCAATTTTGCATTTTTGTAACACATTACTATGTTGTCTCTAAATCTTCATAACTTTTTTGTTTTTCATCAGAAAGTGCTAAGTTTGGCATGTAATTAAAGGAGAATGTATGCACTTTACAAGCAAACAAGAGTTGGGTTTACATTTTAATATATATATGTGATTATCATTTCAGAAAAATAAAAATAAAAAACTTACCAACTGTTCACAAAACGCTCATTCCAAGTCACACGAGGAGAAATATATTTATAATATATAATCCAAAATGTAACAAAAATATTTTTTTCTGAACTATATCCTTATGTGCATCACAAATAATAAAGATCAACTTAAAAAACGAATCAAATTAAACCTCAGAGCACTTATCCATTGTCACCGTCACACAATAAAATTTGCGAACAAAATTTAACTATTTCCACTGCCACTGGAAACAATTTGTTGCCATTATAAAATATTATATAATGTATTTGCAATGTATTCTTGTATGTACTAACATTTATAATGGTAAATGGAACATTTACCATACATTTGTCATATCTTTTCATCTGTATTTAGCTATGGTAAGCTTAAAAACAATTCATATCGATGTGCACTTTAGCTGGGGGATGTGCTGGTTGTTCATCAGCTGATGAATTACCAATTTCATTATTTCGTCACTAGTACTACTAATACTAGTACTAGGATTATAATCATACTATTCAAAGGAATCCGCTTCTGCATTTGAAATAATAAAATCACTGTCTGAATCATCATACGAGTAATATTTTCAACCTTTATTAGATCGATCACCAGATGGGTCAGTTCAAAATTTCATGTTTGTAAACAAAAATAAAATGGAAAATCATAACAACCACTTCAAACACTTCGTTCTCTGCAAAACTTATTTCAAACACCGATAAACAGAATGTTGATACAAAGGGAAATCATTCCGGAATTGATTTTAAATAACTAAAATCCAATAGCTAAGAAAAGAGAGTCGAAATAAACAGGTTTTTATACATTGATGATGCCATCGTCGATACGGCACGGCAAAATCTTCATTTCAAATCGACGATGGGAGCGTTGTTCCGGAGAGAAAGAGTTAAACTTGTGAATTTGTAAAAAAAAAGTAATTAAAGTATCAAAACTTGTGAACAACAAGAAGGAAACTTTGGTTTATAATGAGGAGTGGCCAATTTTTGGAACAGCAGTGTGATACTTATAATTCAAATGAGATTAGCCTTACTAACTTACTTAAATATATGATCATCAAATATTATAATTATATATAATATATTTACTAGTTTCATTGGTTCGACTAATTGAAATTGTAATGGCAATGGTGAAAGTGAAAGGCACACGTTTTTTTTTAATTAATACATTATTATTATTATCATTCTGTAATTTATTTTTTGTTGTACACAAGAAACACTGTTTGAAGGCCCAGTTAATTGGCTGTTTTGACCAAGACTAAGACATAAACTTACCTTAAAATAGACTTAGTTACCGTGTTTTTTTTTTTCTTTTTGGTTAGTTAGGCGACTGCTATTTTTTTATGCAGCTATCAAAACAAATTACCTTCTCTGGCTTTACTGCTATAACCCTCATTTGTATGGTCTCCAAACATCGCTTTAGCAATATCCATTGCAAAAGTGGATGGGAAATAAAAATTTCGTTATTGCCTGTGTCAGTTTTTGTTTACAAACTCATTTTATCGTCATCAACAGTCATGTGTATCCTCTCTCGACTCAGCAACTTATTAGCAATGATTGCCAAATAAATGTTGTTACATGGTTTCAAAAAAGAGTTCAAAAAATATTTTTTTCCATTCAAAATTTTTAAACGTAAATTTCAATCAAAGATGAATAATATTATGTGATAGATAAATCAAAAGTATTTAAATTGATTGTTAAATCTCGAAAGACAAATCATGAATTTATTACTATGAAGAAATAAATAAATATAAAAATGAGGCATACAAATGACAACGTGTCGCATTGAATTTAGTAAATTTACTCTTAATAAGGTAACAGAAATAACGAAACAACTAATTTTCAGTCAGCAATTTACTCCATTAATTTTTTTTTAAATTTATTATTTTTTTTTATTTGAAATTCATATTGTTTTTAACTGTTATTAAAACATATGAGGCATAGGGAACCCTTTCATCGTCACATAAGGGCATGATATAAATATTTGTTGTTAAAGTGTACAGATTATTCATTAAAAGGTGTTTTTAGTCAAGCAAGGGCAAGAGAGCATATTCAGTACATAAATTTGGTATATTAATGCCTTAAGCAATACACTCCCATTAAAAGGAAACTATTTGAACTCCACTCTTACGCGCCTCACTGTAACGAGATATCGGAAATATAACGCGGTCGTAGTATAACTCCCAAAATTATAACTTAATTTTGAACAATCTCGAATGAAATAGAACAAGGTATGTTGAAGTTTGAATCAAAAGACAGGACAATAAGATGTGAATGTTTCGGCGTAGAGCCTTCTTCAGCAATTAACTAATTATTATAAAAAGTGTTGGACTGTGATTAAGCTTTAAAATATATTAAATAGACACCAACAATTTGTGTCAATCTAACAATATAAGATAAGCTTTAATAATAATTTTACAGAATACAAAAGTATACCTTTATGTGCATGCCTTCATCAGTAAAACAAAAACACAAATAAGTATTAATTAAATTTACATTATATATATATATATATATATATATATATATATATATATATATATATATATATATATATATTATGGGATCCTTCCATATACGTGAGACGATGGAGTAGCTATATAGTTCTACACTTTGACGAGTGGCTCACTAGGCCAATCCTTGAATGGCAAACACGGCCGCATCTCTCGCAGGAGAATGTTGAATCCCGGTAAATTCTTGATTTTCGAATTGTTCTTTTTGATTCGAGGGCCTCGTTTGGAGTAACTTCTGCCTTTTTCACTCCTCCAAACACTGCTGTACGCCAGTTGGAGTGATGTTCGGCAATGAACTCCCATTCGTTTGTTTCAATATTGGCTTCCCTCATGCTTCGTTTGCAAACGTCAATAAATCTCAGGCGCGGTCGTCCAATATGTCTTGTCCCCTCTGCCAACTCTCCATACAGCAGAATCTTTGGGATACGTCCTACCTCCATTCTCCGTACATGACCTAACCAGCGAACGCGCCTCTTGATAAGAAAGGACAATATGCTAAACAGGTGTGCACGTTCCAAGACCTCCATGTTAGGCACCCTGTCCTGCCAATGAATGCGCAAAATGCGACGCAGACATCTTTGATGGAAGCTGTTGAGTTTCCGCTCCTGACTGGTATATGTGGTCCACACTTCGCTACCATATAGGAGCGTGCTAAGCACGCATGCCTGATTAACACTTATTTTTGTTTTATCAGTTAGATTGAGATTATTCTATACCCGCTTATTCGGTTTAGCCATAGTTGCTGCTGCTTTTGCAATCCTGATATTGATCTCTTCATCAACGGAGAGCGAACTAGAAATATTGGATCCCAGGTATATGAAATGATCAACAACCGAAAAATTATGACCCTCAATAGATATGATTGGAGGGGGCGGTGCTTCTTGCATCATTACATGAGTTTTCTGTAGACTAATCGAAAGACCAAACTCTTTACAAGCATGTGATAGGCGATTAACAAGCCCCTGCAGACCTTCTTCTGTGTGAGATGTTAAGGAAGCATCGTCAGCGAGCAGCAGTTCACGAATCAGCACCTTTTTTACTTTGGTCTTTGCACGAAGGCGGGGGATATTGAACAGTCTTCCATCAGATCTTGCGTGGACGTACACTCCATCTTCACAGTCACTGAAAGCAAATTGAAGGAGCATCGACAAGAACATTGAAAAGAGCGTTGGTGCCAGTACACAACCCTGTTTTACTCCGCTTCTAACTGGAAATGACTCAGAGACAGTGCCATTGAAAGTTACTATGCTGTGCATGTTTTTGTGAAATGACTGTATTATTGTGAGCAGTCGTGGGGGACAACCTATTCTTTGCAGGATACTGAAAAGGCCTCTTCGACTTACCAAGTCAAATGCCTTGGTCAGGTCTATGAAGGCAATATAAAGAGGCATATGCTGTTCGCGACATTTCTCCTGCATTCGGCGTAGCGAAAATATCATGTCTATTGTTGAGCGCCCACTCCTGAAGCCACACTGGGACTCTGGGTAGATGCGGTTCGCAAGGCTCTGCAATCGTTTAATGGCAACCCGGGCAAAAGTCTTTCCAACTAAGCTAAGGAGAGAAATACCTAGGTAGTTATTGCAATCGCTTCGGCCCCCTTTATTTTTATACAATGTTACGATGTTGGTGTCTCTCATGTCCTGGGGAATGTGACCTGTTTCCCAACACAGACAGAGGAGCTCATGTAAGGGCTGAAGTAGGATAGGTTTTCCATTTTTGAGGATTTCCGCTGGAATGCCGTCGATCCCTGGAGCCTTCCCATCCGCAAGGTAATCGATGGCTTTTTCGAGCTCCTGTAAAGTTGGCTCTTCATCCAGTTCATTCATTACTGATAAGGCAGGAATATTATGGAGAGCGGTCTCATTAACTACATTCATTGTAGAGTATAGCTCAAGATAATGCTCTACCTAACACCGTAGTTGATCGTTTGGATATATACAGATATCCTATTTTTCTCCCCTTTTCAATTTCTCGTTCTCCTTTCGTCACGTCGATCAATGTGAAAATACGGGGTTGAATCCAAGCTTGTTACTCTAGGGTGCACCACAATAGAAATGAATTCAGTTTATGTTTTACACTGTGCGCCATAATGCCTTCCCCGGAAGCTGAAAAAATTCCATCTACCCATCAAATAGTCTAATTCAGGTATGTACAAAAGGTACTTTCTGGCTCTCCAGACCCCCTTACTCTGAAAAGCGATTTCTGCCCTATTTCTCAATAAAAATGACAGTACAGATGTCCCCGATCACCAATTTTTGTATCCATAGATAAACTGCATAGCGGCTTAGCTAGTGTTAGGGCCACTCTGGATGGGGCAAGATTTTTGCCACGCTCCTTTCACGGTACCATCTCTGCAGTTGACCGAAAATTCCCCACCTTCATATATGCCTAAACAAAAAGTGACACGTGGGCGGACCACCAAATTCTAAGCCCCTGGCGGAAGCGTAGCTTGAGTTCTTTAGCAGCCAGGGGACAAGATTCATTTTACGCCCCCGCCCCTACTTTTCTAAATCCAATTTATTTTCATAATTTAAAAAAAAAACATCAAAGCCCATTTGGCACCCCGCTAGTCTTGCCCCAGAAATCTCTCTCTCCCCCCCCCCCCTTTAAAACCCGTCCCTTAGCTATGGCCCTGGCCGCTGGCACTGCCCAAATTTGAAATCCAGCCAACCCTTTGCGGAGAAAATTGTCTGAAAGAAACACTGGTGCTGGAAAAAAGGTAACAACGAAAAGACAGAAGATTTTCAAAATCCAATTTATTTTCATAACTTAAAAAAAAAACATCCACGCCCATTTGGCACCCCGCTAGTCTTCCCCCAGAAATCCCCCTCTCCCCCCCCCCCCTTTAAAACCCGTCCCTTAGCTATGGCCCTGGCCGCTGGCACTGCCTAAATTTGAAATCCAGCCAACCCTTTGCGGAGAAAATTGTCTGAAAGAAACACTGGTGCTGGAAAATAGGTAACAACGAAAAGACAGAAGATGCTAGAAGAAAGTGGTTACCGTATTAGCGGCGAATGATATCAGTACTTGTAGTTATGAACTAAGAAACATTGGGTGTGGTGGGATGGGATGGAGTAGGGTGTGTGACAACATCGTCAATGACAAGTGAATGAAAAAAAAATCCAAATTCATTTTCAATCGGTGACATGCAGGAATCCAATTAACTCCAAAATGTTCATTTAAACATATCCACTTCCTCAGATATGACAACACCCACACTAGCCACACCCACTCCTGACATACTGACCCAGATATGCCAACTAGTCGCAACAAATCCTGACACAGCTGTGTCAACTAGTCACACCCACTCCTGACTTACTTTCTCAGATATGCCAACTGGTCGCAACAAATCCTGACACATCAATGTCAACTAGACACACCCATTCCTGACTTTCTTTCCCAGATATACCAACTAGACACACCCACTCCCGACTTACTTATCCAGATATGTCAACTAGCCATACCCTCTGCTACTAGACACACCCACTGCTGCTAATCACACCCCATCCTGACTTACAGTTGAGTTCGTTGTTGGCAAACTTGTGAGGGTAGTAGTAGTAAAAATCACTGTAAGCCTCGACAGCTGTGTGAGTCGGGACTGAATTGCTCCTGGGCCTCATTTTCACAAACTGCTCCGGCCTGTTGATATCTCTGACGTCATGTCGACGACAGTTGGTCAAGTTTTCACATAAGGAGAGCATTTTTTCTCGAGGACTATGGCGGCATTGTTGATGTTTTTTCCTTTCTATTTTCTACAGGGCGAGGCTATTTTCAAAAGAAATCATTTCGTCCATTAATTCTAAAAAAGGTTCTTTTTAAAAAATCGTTTGAACATTATTTTTAAATATTCTGATGTGCGCAGTTTTCCCGCTTGTTTCAAAAGATTTCTAAAATTAAATCAAAGCTCTATTCATAAATTTATTTATTATTTTTATAAGCTCACATAGCTTACTATTGTTTTCTTTACCCTTTTAGTAGTATTCGTAAAGTAACACTAACGTTGGTAAATAATCTTATACTAAAAATTCCATGAATAATCTCAAAACAGCTGTACGACTAATATTTCATTATAGAATATGTACGATGAAAGCTGAAATTTTCCGTTTTCACTCAAAGAAGAATCAATTTAAAGACATACAAATATATATTGCTCACATCATAAGCATTGTTGATACAGGTTTCGTTTCATAACAAGAATTATCAACACACACCACGTTTTGTCGTCCATACGTTCAACAGACGTCTTTAATCACCCCCTGGTTTCCGCCTGTCTCAAGCTCAAACTCTGGTTCGTGAGTTAACGATCCACATACTAGATGAAAGCATGGATCGATTTCGAATACTGCCCGGCTGCACCTGGTGTCATTAGGTGTCAAATATATCAAGATGACCCAAGTAGATTAACATGTGACGTTCTACGCATATAATGCAACATCTCTGATTTTTTTTATTGGTGTATTGTTTATCATCCGATTTGTTAAAATTCAGTACCAGTAAGGATATTTGTTTTCAACGGTAAATACAGCAGCTTACGTGAAGCCGATCAAGACACTTCTACATACGATTCGCCCTTCTGATTTGGAGTTCGCATAGAATCCGCTTATTAAACGGCCACTTACGAATCGCCGGGCATTGACCTTGGTGGGTGGAGGTGGATATTTCCTGAGGTTTAGATCCAGCAACATAGCTGTGTAAACAAATGACTTTTTTAATGTTACGGTCTATTTAATACAAAAACAAAATTTGAAGGGAAAAAACGATTTAGTAATGCTAGCTTAAAAAATTTCAAAATAAATTATCAATAAGCAGCGTTATAGAATATTGTTCGCAATTAAAGACGCTAAATCTAAGTGTATTATAACTCATGACTCATGTATTGTTTTTCGCGATAAAATCCACTTATAATGTGGTTAAAATCCATTTAGTGTGGTTAAAATCCACGTTATATGTGATTAAAATCCACTTAATGTGTAGTTAAAATCAGTGGCGTAGCTAAAGATTTGGGAGCCCGGGGGGCTTGGCCTCTTTAGGGGCCCCTGCATTTTGAAATTCGACATTATTTAATGTAAAAAAAATTTCGGACACTCCATTGGGGGCCCCCCCTGAAATAGGGGCCCAGGGGACTTTCAAATTTTGAGCCCCACTCCCCCTCCCTTACCTACGCCACTGGTTAAAATCCAATTATTAGGACAATGTGGTTAAAATCCACTTATTATGTGGTTAAAAGCCACGTATTATGTGGTTTTCAAAGCAGTCAACGTAGGTGAAATCAAACTTCATGCATGCTATACCCCAAAATACAAGTAGGATATGACTACACGTGACGTTTATGTGACGAAGACCCTCCCACCCCACCTCACCCCTTTTTTATGGGCTTAAAGCTATATTTATATCCGTGCAACAGCTGACGCGTGTCAGATAATCAATGAAAGAAAGAGTCTACAGTCAATCAACATTTTAAAACAACATTATAATACGAAGGATAGGATTTAATATTGCTATAAGATTGTCTCGCGAGCAGATATTATCTGACAAAATTAAACAAAAACAAAAAAAAGAAGAAAAAAAAAAGAAAGGAAAAAAAAAGAAGAAGCGAGATAAGAAGGGAGACTAATAAGCAATACGTTTAAAAGAAGTAAAGATTATTTTTGTATTGATTTCATTTTTGGTAAAAAATATTCGTGCTGCAATTCAGGTCAGTTCAGGTTGGTTTGGGTTTAATGGTTTTGCCAGTTGCTGAATACAGTTCAGATCACATCCATAAATTATTGAGTAAATCCAACAAATTCTATTTGGTGTAATAAGTATTATGTAAATACGTCCCATGCAGTTGTTTCTTTCAGAAATTTTCCCCGGTGGGGCACTTCAGATTTTCGGCGGGGAGGAGTTCTCAGTGGCCAAAGGCGTAGCTAAGGGCTGGCAGATGGGACATACGTCCAGGGTGCCAGACTTGGGTGGGGAGGGGGGGCAAAATGGACTTTGATGGAATTAATTGGTTAAAAGTAACTGGTTTCGGAGTTGGGGGGGGGGGGGGAAAAATGAATCGGGTCCCATGCCGCAAATATACGTCCAGGGTGCCAGACTTGGGTGGGGAGGGGGGGCAAAATGGACTTTGATGGAATTAATTGGTTAAAAGTAACTGGTTTCGGAGTTGGGGGGGGGGGAGTAAAAATGAATCGTGTCCCATGCCGCAAAACGCTGTAGTTACGCCACTGCTAGTGGCGTCGAAATAGGGCGCATGGGATGGTCCACCAAGGTGTCACGTTTTCTTATTATGCTGGTGGGGCATTTATGGACTTCTGCGGAGTTTGAGTGGTGAAAGGGAGGACGGCAAAAATGCCGCTCATGGCAGCCTTAATAGTACCAGTGCCACTAGGCAGTGTATCTATCGATACCAAAAATCGGCGATCATTTGCATCGAGACGTAGGAAGGAAATCAAGGGCGCCGATGAATCTTGATCGGTGGAGGGGTTTTGTTGATTATTTCAAAATTAAGAGGTCTATTTTTCAATATACTTGAATTCGATGTTTCTATCATACCTTTTGAACAGGGAAGGTCATTTTTCAAGTTTTGTGGAAGGCATTATTTAGCCCAGTGCCATATCTAAACTGAATTCACTCAGTTTGTGGCATACCCCAAGGTGATCATTGGAGATAGGCTTATAATCAGCCCCATAGTGTACCTTTGATCAGCGTGATTGGAAGAGTTGCCTCATTAAGGGTGCTAAAGACAGTCGTACAAACTCAAAATGCAGGGGTGCATTATTTTGGCGCATAATTGAATTTAGTGTTTCTTTCAGAAAAATTTGAGGTGGCATTTCAAACGATCTGGTGGTAAATGGCAAAATTAGCCATAATAATGACGAAAGACATCTTAAATTTCTCACCAGGTGGACGTTAACTATATTCAATCTAGTTATGTCACCCTTGAGGGTACGATTTTGCTCTAGATTATTCTCGCCCTTTAAAACAATATAGTAAAGTAATAGAATGCATTTTTTCACATATCTGAATTTAATTTTGCAACATTACACACTTAATTGAAGAGCAGCGAAAAATATCGTAGTTAAAAATATAGGTGCCAATTACCATTAGAACCATCGTGTGCGCCCGGCAACCCCTACGAGTGAAGGGTGCCTCGGATATTTTAGTGGCTTAAACTTAAAGACGTGATGAGGATATTTTATGAATGATCATCTTTCCATGCAGGGTTGACAAAACGGAAATAGCATGACCTGCTTGTGTGATCCATAAAAAAAAAATAAAATAAAAAATAAAATAATTATTTTACTAAAACTAGTAATGTGGCTTTTATTTTTTATTTACATTATTTTTAGGGATAGCTACTTAATTAATAAATTAATTTTCAAAAAATAAAATTCAATTAAAAAGGGTTCCATCACTAACAAGCACTGCAAACATTATATTTTATGATGAACGCAAATGGAAAAAAGAACTTACTTATAATTATAATGCTTAGACTAACTTTTCTAAATATGTCCTAATTTGACCAGAATCAAAAATAAAAAAAAAACAGGTTTATTAGAAAGGTCTTACATTATTTTGGGTTTTGAAAACTGGTCATTTGTATAAATTGCATATGAGTGGCATAACTATTTTAAGAAGACATGAGTTGTTTACAGAAGACATTCTATTTATTACTGTGTGATTTTATCTAAGGGAAATTCGTATGCAAGTAAAGAATACATTTCACAGATTGAAATTTTTATTGGGCATTTCAAACTACTATAACTTTCTTAAATTGCCTCTTCGCTATACTTTAATATTTTATTTATCTAAATCAACAGAATCTATTTTAAATTGACTAATTAGAAATAAGATTTTTTTTTTAAACACGTCCCCCCCCCAAAAAAAAATATTTAAAAATGAATTGGCATGATAATCGAAATGGTTGTTCACAAAAAAAAAATTCTTACCTTTGTACTGGATTCTCATCTAAAATAAAATTAATAATATAAAAATTTATGGCAATGCAAAACGGATGGGACTCTTTGTTTGTTATTCTGACTTTAAAAAGAGAAAAGCAGTTGATTATGTTTGTTAAGTTGTATTTACAGCGTAGTGAGCCCAGCCCCAGGGCTATAATAATACTACTATAGCTGAAAGAAACCCCTGGTCACATGCACTTATGCTGGCCATCCCGTTTACTTTTGAGTTCAAGAGCTAGAAATAAACCATTTACGACTACAGTGCGATTCAGAGTGAAACATTATAGAACTGTCAGAATAATAACATTTCACTAAAGTAACTATTTAACATTTAAATTTTCTCCTATGAAAGGCCAGATTTTAAATAATTCTTGTAAACATTAAATTTGGGGGCCCTTCCGCTTATTAAAATAAATGGTCGCATTAAACAGCGAATCTATTATTTTTTTAGATTTGTTGAGTTTTTATAGTTTTTGTTGCTGGGGGGGGGGGGGGGGGGGGCGGGTGCACAACGTCTAAAGCAAAACAAGTTAAATCTGCCATGGGCTGAAATTTTCCTTGTGTATTAAATAGTTCCTTTCAGACATTGCTATCCTCATAAATTGCATTCACCCTTTCAGGGGCGTAGTTTAACTAAATGGTGATTCGGGGCCATATCACAAACTTAGGATTTTCCCTTACCCACACTCACACATACATTATATTTATTTTGGAATAAAAATTAATAAAAGAACACCCGTGAGTGTAAACCCCGAGGCACTACGACGCCCCATTTAGGCACGCCCCTGAACTATATGATTTTTTTTATTCTTTTTTTTTTTTTTTTTTTTTTATTTTTTTTTTTTGAAGCTTTATTTAAATCTAGCGATAACCCGCCAAACAATAGGAGCGGCAATGCGTGAGCGTCCCACCTACTAATGTTACTGGACATAACAATGCATTCAAGTAGCGCACTTCATAAGATTACCAATTAGTTCTATACCCCCTCTACGTTACCGCCCCTGAACTATATGAACATTATAATGGCACACACCTTTATACACCACCTATTTATTTAGTGAAATCAGTGCCATCTGGTAGAGTTAGTGCCATTGTTACATAAAGAATTGAGGATTTTTATGCGCACAGCAAACAATGGCTCACGGAAAAGCTTCCTTTAATTAGATAGTTGGAAACACAGCGTTCTGAAACAAAATGCTTACATAAAAAACTTGCACCAAAATATTACTCCTTGAATGTCCACTGAAGCCATTTAAAAATGTTGTATTATTTGTACTCTTCACCCTCTACATTTTATCATTAAAAAAGAAATATACACTTGAGGGTTTTGGTCGGGTTTTGACTTTGACCAAAGCTTCCCGCCGCCAACCTGCACAAAAACATGGCTCAGTCTGCCGTGACGTAGTAATTCTATGATCGGATCACGCAAGTCAATACTTAAATGCAACACGACCCACGAATTCTGCTTTAAAAGTTTTAATCGCAGCTCTTAGTGCGACCTAGTTCGGCGGCATGAGTTGGGCACCTTGTTAGGAGATGCAAACGGAAATGAGCGACACAAATTAAGGGGGACATCTGAAAAACGTAGCAACCATACAGCGGGCGTGTCGGCTAAAAGTTTTTTTTCAGCGAATTAACAACAGCTAAAACAATAAAAAAAATAAAAAATAAACACTTACTTGCATCGTAATGTCCAAGAGGACAGAAATTAGGAATGGGATGGGACGCCTTAATCTTTTTGTGTTAGTAGAATGCATTTGTTTGGTGTTAGTATACTTCGATTACTAACAATGTTAGTAATCTTAGATTCCTGTTCATGACTTTCTTTAAGCAGTGTTTTAATCACTTGTTAGCTCCGTCAGTTTGGCTTGTAACTATATGACATTTTGATGGTTGAACATACAGCCGTAAGCTGGATTCTTACACGTAATTTGGATACCTGTGTGAACGTGAGCATAACACCAACCATTATATCGTTCTGGTTATGCATACTGCATAACCAGAGTTTATAAGTGATTTATAAAGCATTATCCAAACCAGCGAATATGCTAGGATCATATTAACAGCTATATTTTTTTATAGTTAGAGATAACGCAATGCGCTTTTGTCTTTAAACGACACAGCGGTTGACTGATACAAGTATCAAACTAACGGTTGTTATACTTTATAACTGTCCTGTTATGTGCGTATCTTACATAGAACCCACATAGGACCGCAGTGCTATATTTTAATTTTTAGACCCGTGTCTTTTCCCTCACACTGATTCTGAGTGTAAGACGGTGTTACACCCCAAACCCTGCTACATGATTTCTTTTATAATTAAACATAACTTAAAAGAGTTATTCTCATAGTCATTTATATAACAGGTACTATATGGACATCATGCATCTGTATTGCTAGTTAAGCATATTTTGTACAAGCTACAATGGCAGATTTATTCCGCCTGCTATTGTTATATGTGAAATTCTGTGTTGGTCAGGATATTGTTAACCTTTGCTATTTTTAATTTTTCAGAACTTGTCCATTTTCATCGGATCCATTCTTTTAGTTTTTCCAGGAAGTTTTTCTCCGAATTTGTCTTCAACCACATCTTTTGATACATCACTCTAAGAACCGATAGAAGGTTATAGTTGTTAGGACCTGGATTTCTTGACTTTATAAACTAAAGATATTTAAAACTGTCAGCTGTTACCTACCACACGGCTGGAGTTAGGCGCTGCGAGCAGGGTAAAGTTATGCCATCAATAAATCACCCCCCCCCCTTTACCCCTTTTCCCCTCGACACAATGCCACATAATAATGAAGTAGCATTATTCATTAAGTCTTTTGTTATTGGTAAACAGACAAATGAATATTTCTCTGGGAAAAGTTAAAATAATAATTAAAAGGAGACCATTATTATAACCATGGGGAGACTATTGTCTGAGAGGGAATAATCTTACGTTCCTGAAGCATTTTAAGAGAAGAAATTGATGCGATTAATACATCTCGGATCATTAATGGCATTTACACTGTTAACATCTTACGGATTAGCAAACAAATTAATTCAATTATTAGTTTTAGTGACTCAGGCCATAATGATTTGAGACTCAAGTACCTGAGTTTACTTCTACCATAATGAGTGGAGGTTTGAGCACATAATGCTTTTATCAGTGTTCGTATTGAAACTGTCTCGTCCACGGATTTAAATCCTGAAACACTTATGGCTATTTAAAAATGAAAACTACACAGATGTCACGTGCAGCAGAAATGCGCTCGGGTGGCTCAATTATCTGAAGTGCTAAGGGTTAATGGCATTACTTGATTTGTCTGTAAATTATCTTCTCATTTCTGCCACTCACTTAGTCTGCAAGTCTTGTGTTGGCTCCAGGAGCAGAGTCCAGTGTGTTACAGTACTTCACCTGTAAACGACTGGGTCGACCACGTAACCATTAGACTAATGGAATGTGTATTCAGTGAGGTCATTAACATTTTTGCGTTTGATTAATTATAGCAATGCTTCTAAATTTTTTTACCCTTCAGCCGTGTAGTTAATTTTGTAAGATGGAAGGGACCGCTTCATAAGTTGGTTGTTGATAACGTATATTATCTTCCGGGTAAGGTAAAATTTAAATGGAAGATGAATTTAGAAGTCAAAGTACGTCACATTCATGGAGCAGCTAAGACCTTTTTCCGTGGAAAAACGGAGGACCAAAGAACCTCAGGTTTAGAACCCTTATTTATCATGATTGTACTCAAATATATTATTTGGTTGAGAATGTTTCTGACAGTGTGCACTTCTAGTTGTATCTAATTTTTCTCTGCTTAAGATAATGATTCGTAAGTATATACTTTAGAAATTATGATTGTCAGTAATGACAGTCATTTCTTAATATTCTTTTTAATCTATTTCGAACAAGGCAATCGTTTTTCTTTGACATAAAAGGATATAATTGATGACAATGATTTTTATAATACTTGCTTAGGGGTTACGTAGCTACAACTTTTGCAATCTATGACAGTGTAATCGCTATCAGAATGTAAATAATACTAGAGCACAATTAAGTCAACAAATTTAGGGCAGGGGTAGGAAAAATATTTTGACATTTGTGGACAAAAAAAAAAGGGGGGGGGGGTTGGAAGTCACAAATAAATTGACAATTCTAATTTTCCTTGATATACATATATAAAAAATAGATCCTTGAAAGTGTGTTTAAAAATAATTGGTTAATTTCAATTGCTGTAACAATCTTATAATTTCCAATGCTTAGACAGCCTGGATGTTGCCTAAACAGTTACCATCTGATTAAAAAAGAAAAACAAAATGCGACCAATTCGAATGGTGATGGCAATTACCACACAAACAGCAAACGCTGATATTTAAAGTGCTGACAAGGTTTGACTAAATTTATCTCTAAAAAAATATTCAAAACGTTTGGCTCACGGGATGTTTGACGGAAAAAAGTAACTCCTAAACATGAGCATTTCCGGTTATTTAATGCTTCCCCCAACCTTTCCTCCAACACTTGCCCCACCGCCCTCCAAAAAAAATAAAAAATAATAATACTGCGACCAAATGATTTATATATTATTAATGTTTTAATTTTATTTATTTATCAACCGGTGGAAAAGACATTCGAGACTCTGGAAATCTTTGAGAGTTACCTCCCATCTCAAAGCCATGCTCAAAGCCATATCACATCTAGACAAGAAGTACAACTAGTCAAACATTAGACGATTTTAGAAAAAATAAATATATATTAACATTATTATTTAAAACAATGATAATTTATTTTTAAAAAAAGTATGTCTTGATTGGATTTAAATTCTAAAAACTACAGTTTCGCCTTTAAGTAAATAAATTATCGGCATAAAATATCGAATGGTCTTCACCGACCTGCCCCTAGCCCCACTGTCTTTTCGTGACTTTTTTGTCGACAAGATTTCGTTGAAATGAATATATTAATATATTTCCAGCCAAAGCCTTGATTAAAAAACGTGTCCTACTTCTATTTACCTGTAATTTAACGCTTGTCATTGTGTATCTCCTGCTACGCCCTAATCAAGGTACGAAACAGCTAAAACTAAAGGTGAAGAAATTTCTTTGTTATCTAGATATTATGGAAGGTTTGACGTTCTACTAACTTTTTTATGATTAAACTGTTGCGCTGTCAGTAAAGTTACTCTGAATCAGGGACGTGCTGGCACGTGGAAACCCATGACGAACGGTGTAGTAAGAAAGGCCCGGAGGACCCCCCCACCCCGCACACCGGAGATTAGATTGTAATAACTGCCCCAAAAGGCCCATGACGAATGCTCGTCGCGTCGTCGTGGGCCAGCACGTCCCTGCTCTGAATGAAAGATGAATGGAATATGATTAGTTCAACAGTTGCGTGTTTTGGTGTGGAGATTAATGGTGTAGCCGTTTCTATGTTCTTTGTATTTGTGACGTACTTTGGGTATGCAATAAAAAATAAATTGTATTTTTGAATGTGAAAATAAACGAAATTTGACATGTGTTTTCGCCAGAAGTTTACCCATTTCCATAACAGCTTCTTAATAAATGATGAATCACCCACAATTACAAAAATACAAACAAAAATGCATATAAAGTATAAATCATTTATACGAATAATAAGTTATTGGGCGTTGTTTAATGGCCTTCTTGGCCTTGCCATTTCAGAAGGTAGTCATGTTCAAACTAAGGCGAACGTAAGACCAATGCAGCACAAGATTATTTTATTGTCGTACATGCGCAGTGGTTCCACCTTAACGGGTACGTTGTTCAGTATCCACCCAGATGTCTTTTATGTGTACGAACCGCTTTGGACACTAAGGCGAGCCTATGAGGGCCAGATGGAGATGAGGTATCTGGACGGGACGGTAAGGAGGTAAGCGAAACTCAAACTGTCATCCAGAGGCGTTTTACTTAAGGAAAGGGAAGTGAAAACACAAAAAGTGAATCCGGACATAATGGAAAGGGGGAAAGGGGGAGGGTTGGAGGGGGCTGGGCAAAAGTTAAATGAAAGGTGTCTCATATCTTTTTAAATTATAAAACTGAACCATACACTTATGGCACCATTTATTTTAAAAGTACATCATAGAAAATTTGATTTATATGCCTAAATGTATGGAGAGGGGCAGAAGCCACTCCCTCTGAAATGAGGACGGGTGCCACTCACTGAAATCAAGAGGGCAGACGCCACTCGATGAAACGAGAAGGGTGTGGGCCACTCAATGGCATCACTGTTGTTTTCATCAATCTGTTGGAAATTAAAATCGTCTCCTGAACATGTGACCTGATGCATTTTTCCAATTTAGGCCAGCTTCAAATGACATTGTCTCATTTAGCTAAACGTCTCAGCTACATCACCTTCGCGTCTCAGCTACACCACCCTAGTGTCTCAGCTACACCACCCTAGCGTCTCTGCTACACCCCTAGCTTCTCAGCTACACCACCCTAGCGTCTCTGCTACACCCCCTAGCGTCTCAGCTACACCTACCTAGCCTCTCTGCTTCACCACCCTAGCATCTCTGCTATACCACCCTTGCGTCTCAGCTACACCACCCTAGCGTCTCTGCTACACCACCTAGCGTCTATGCTACACTACCTATCGTCTCTGCTACACCATCTCTAGGTCTCAGCTACACCACCTAGGGTCTCAGCTACACCACCTAGCGTCTCTGCTACACCACCTCTAGGTCTCTGGTACACCACCTTCACGTCTCAGCTACACCACCTAGCGTCTCAGCTACACCACCTCGCGTCTCAGCTACACCACCCTAGCGTCTCAGCTACACCACCTTCACGTCTCAGCTACACAACCTAGCGTCTCAACTACACCACCTAGCGTCTCAGCTACACCACCAGCGTCTCAGCTACACATCTCGCGTCTCAGCTGCACCACCTAGCGTCTCAGCTACACCACTCAGCTACACATCTAGCGTCTCAGCTGCACCACCTAGCGTCTCAGCTACACCACCTAGCGTCTCAGCTACACCACCTTGACGTCTCAGCTACACCACCCTAGCGTCTCCGCTACACACTTAGCGTCTCAGCTACACAACCTAGCGTCTCAGCTACACCACCTAGCGTCTCAGCTACACCACCTAGCTTCTCAGCTACACCATCTCTAGGTCTCAGCTACACCACTCTAGCGTCTCAGCTACACCACCTAGCGTCTCAGCTACACCACCTTAGCGTCTTAGCTACACCACCTAGCGTCTCAGCTACACACCTTAACGTCTCAGAAACACCACCGCTTAGAAACGAATTTTTTTTATTTTAACTGCAGGGTAAAGCAATCAAGAACTTTTTTTCTTGCGGAAAGTGAAAGGATTATTCACTCTGTGCTGAATTGTAATTTCCAAAGTTTGGACGTAGGCACACTGACTGTGAGTAACTGGGTCATTTTATTATATATAGACTTGATCAAACAAAAATGGGGGTGGGGTATGGTAAGTGTAAACGACTTTCGTTCAGGTGACACCGTGTCACTTTTGTATTTCTATACGCCCCTGAACCAATGTGTAGTTTTAGTGACTACAAAAAGAAAACATTAAACCATTGACTATTTGTCATGTGAAGATTCAATTTGTGATTTCTTTTTTAATTAGCAAACCCACATGCTAAGAAGCGAATCTACAATGGGTTACGCCATGTGCGTGAACATCACGTGGAAAGCCAGTGCGTATATTGTTAAAGGTTAGTTCAGCCAAATTTCGTTCATACCCCCCTTCCCCCCCCCGTGCCCATTTTTAATGCATACCCTGCCAATTTGTAAATGTCCCCAGCTGTCTTCGTGTAGATCTTTGAAAAAGTTTATTTTATAAACATCGCATATTTCTTAAGAGGCCTCAGATTTATAAAAATGAAAAAGCTCGTTGAAATAAGTTTATAAGCGATGCCCTGAAGACCGACTGCATTTGGGAGTCTCAAGTAGCGCAACCCATAGATATCGTACCATGTCCCTTGGCATCTTAATATGTACCGTTAGCATCATATCGTAATCATTCGGAATATTTTCATGTTCCTTTGGCATCGTAACATGTTTTCATCATTAAGATGCTTTTTATTGCTCATTCTTTGTACTATTTATGATTCATTTTGTAGTATAATGTGTATGATGTATTATTTTAATAGTATTTGCCTGCATTGTTTCCTTCTTTAAAAATGTTTTTGTATCATGCCTTTGGTAAGCTTGCTAATCTTTTAGGTTAGGAACTGTGGTATTTATGAGATATTTACAAATATGTTTTGAGGTAACTTAGCTTTCTTTATTTTTCCTCTTTCCCGCAGAGGAAGTTAACAAGATACACGAATGTCTTGATCTATTAACATCCAGCTGTCTCGTTGCTAGGGTTATAGCCATGAAAGTCATCGAAGCGGCCATGTTCCAGACGGAGTCAATGCTTGCGTCCCAAACGAGGTTAAAGGTCATCCATCTGATACGTGATCCAAGGGGTGTTATAAATTCAAGGATTGCATTCGGTATGATTAACTCTCAGCACATGACCAGACACAGTGCGTCCTTGTGTAAGCGTGTTCTGCACGACATTGAAAGATCTAAGGTGCTCTCAAAGCGATTCCCAGAAAGGGTGCTCACGGTGCGGTACGAGGATATCGCGCGAGCTCCTATCCTGGCAGCTCACCAACTCTACGACTTCTCAGAACTAGAAATCAGTGCGGACTTCGACAGTCTGATATGGAACATGACATACGCCGGCTTCTCTGACGGCTGCAACGTGTGTCCGGTGAGAAGCAACGCGTCGAGGACGGCCAATCTGTGGAGAAAACAGCTCAGTTACTCTGTAGTTTCCAACATTCAGCACCAGTGTGCCGCGCTGTTAGAGGTCATGGGGTACACATCTTTTCACAGCGAACATGAGCTCAGCAACATGAGCGTCTCATTGACAAATAAAAGATTGGGTCCGGGGTTAAAGCAAGTACAAATTTATGGTTCAGCCATTTTGAGAAATTCAGATTTCAGTGTAGAATGATGGCAAAACGAAATTCAGAATGTGCCAAACGCGCTTATTGTATGGTATTTGGCTTAGGGTTATTTTGACCTAGTTATTCTTTACACTTTAAAACATAGTTTTAAAAAGTCACACACTGAGATTCACCGTTATGTTTCCCGTTAAAAGAAACACCCTCCAACGTCGAATGTTAAAGGATATAAGTGAACAAGGTATGAGGAAGCTTGAATCGAAAGAACGTTTCGGCTAAGATTAAATGCATAGCGCAGTGTCGAACCCACCCTCCCTTGATTGAGAAAAGGTTGTTAACAACAAGACCGTATCCTCATATTCTTTCCTTTGTTAAAAAATTAGTGTATTTACGTCTTCAGCCCATGCAAATACGACTATAAGATATAATTAAATTGCTTTTGCTAATTCCACATGCTTTGGAATCGGTTTCTTTGTATACTGGGTTTCGGTCCTTTGTTTTGTCTTTTTATTAGCCTACCAGCCAATTCAAATGCAGATTAACATTTATAAGCAATATAATGGTACATAAAAATACCAAAGAAACGCAACTCTGTCATAACTAGTCAAGGAGACCGTATCCAATCTTCTTTCCCTTGGTCAAAATGAGGGTATTGACGTCTACAGCCAACATAAATACGTCTGGCATTAAAAAAGGAAGATAAAGAAAAAACGAAAAAGTAAGAAAGAACCTGTCTTCTTGTCTAGTTGTGGTAATGATTCATTCTTAATGAAAATAGAGGGCGCTGCATTTCTAGAGTGCTATACACAAGGAGAGACAGTTTTTAACATGAAAATCATGACACAGTACGCCCTCGCTTTGGAGAAAAGTGACAGGGATCTGACAGAGTTTACTGGTCTGCAAAGAAAATAAATCCAAGAGGATGGCATTACCAAATGTGTCATAAGAGGGTTTGCTTCACTATAAATGTCTTAAGGAGGTTGGCTGGCTACGTTCCGTTTAGCAAATCAATACATGAGACAGCCATTTCGATTATTTTAATAAGTTTTAACATAACTTACATATGAGATATGTTTATTGAAGGATTTAAATTTGAGGATATTTTGAAATCAATGATGGGAATGTATTTAGCTGCAATAATGGACAAAATTAATTTTTTTTTTTTTATTTGAACGGAAGAGTATAGCAATCATTAGCTACAATAAATAAATAAATAAATAAATAAATAAATAAATAAATGTTTACCCTCTGGTCAAGACTTTAACTAACCCCCTAGACCAATCAAGGCATTTTTATCGCTCAATGTCTTATTTAGAGCTAAGCAACCGCACTAAAATAGAACATTCAAATTGATTAATATATATATATATATATAAGTTAGTATATATTTTCTTGTGTAGAGAAGAGCCATCAATTGTTATTTTATATGCAAGAGATAATGCTTTTTCTAAATAAACACGAGATATTTTTTTTTCTTATATTAACTGTAGGATAGATAAGGTTCAGTAACTGTACCAATACTATTACAGACCTGAATACGGAGTCAAATTAGTTTAGTACACAACGCCTGTCAAACTCATAATTTAAGTAAGGTAAAACATTTTAGTGTGAGCTGTTTTATGGAACTGAAATAAAATACGATTAGGTTTACCTGAGTTTCACAATTTGTTTGACCTAGGCTAAAGTTTACGGTTAAAACTCGTATGTAAGTAACCCGCTTATTATTTGCTTAGATTGTACTCCATATTTTCTTGTACAGGGCATATCTGTTGGCTCAATCGATTCGCCACATTTTTGCACAATCCAGACTGTATTTTACTTGCCGCTGAAATATGGTGATTGAAAATTTTAAAAAAGCAAACATCATTGAAAAGTTCAAAATTACTAGTGTGTAAATGTTTAAATCAGCGGGCATTAAGCACTTTTATCGACTTTATATCGAATTTCCACTAAGTTTACACACCAGTTACTTACCTGTTACTTACCAGTTACATAACAATTACTTACCCGTTACATACCAATTACTTACCAGTTACACACCAGTTACTTACCTGTTACGTACCATGTTTAACTAATAATATTATTTGACGCTTGAGTGATGTGCTGCTTCCATGTTAACAACACCATGACCAGGCTACGAAGTTTATATCAAATGTTAACAACGTCATTATCAGACTACAAAGTTTATTTCAAATTTTAACAACGTCATTATCAGACTACAAAGTTTATTTCAAATGTTAACAACGTCATTACCAGACTACAAAGTTTATTTCAAATGTTAACAACGTCATTACCAGGCTACAAAGTTTATTTCAAATGTTAACAACGTCATTACCAGGCTACAAAGTTTATTTCAAATGTTAACAACGTCATTACCAGGCTACCAAGTTTATTTCAAATGTATATATAAAACCCGAAATTAATTTTGTTTTCATTAACTTTCTGTAAAAAGGACAGAAGAATTTGATGCGTTTAGAAAACTTTAAAAAAAAGTAACTTTCTAAAAGTTTATATTATGTTTGACGTGATTTATTTAAATGATACACAAATATATATTGCTTGGCATAAAATTTAATCAAAACGTTAGCGTTAAAGAATTTTATGCATCAATTCAAAAAAAAAAAAAAAAAAAAAAAAAAAAAAAAAAAAAAAAAAAAAAAAAAAAAAAAAATTAAATTATAATCGGTTTCATTTAATCATGAAATTATGTTTATTCCTACAAAACAACCAAAGAGCATTGGATTCCATAGTTTTGATTTTAAGCAATAATGGTTTGACTCATTTTCACTGTCACGATCGTGAAGCCAGAATGATAAATACTTGAAATGATGAGAAAGTTTAGTTCTCGTTATTTAAAGACTGGTTTTGTCACCGGTAGCGTCACATGTCACTCACACTGATACTGTCACATGTCACTGACACTGATAACCTCACATGTCCCCTGACACTGGTAGCGTCACATTCCCCTTAAACTTTTAGCGTAAAATTTCACTGACAATGGCAGCGTCACATGTCACCTGGCACCGATAACGTCTCATGTCACCGACACTGGTAGCTTCACATGTCCCCAGACACTGGTAACATCACATGTCCCTGAGCCTGGTATCATCATTTTCCCTGAGCCTGGTAGCATCAAATGTACCTGACACTGGTAACATCACATATCCCTGAGCCTGGTAGCATCACATATCCCTGAGCCTAGTAGCATTACATGCCCCTGAGAGTGGTAGGTCACGTGTCCCTGACAATGGTATCATCACATGTCCCATGAAACTGGTAACATCACATGTCCCTTGAAACCGATAGCAACATATGTCCCCTGACACTGGTAGCATCACATTCCCCCTGACACTGGTAGCATTACATTCCCCAGACACTGGTAGCATCACATTCCCCCTGACACAGGTAGCTTCATATGCTCCCTGACATTGGTAGCGTCATATGTCCCCTGAAACTGATAGCATCAAATGTCCCTTGAAATTGGTAGCATCATATGTCCCTGACACTGGTAGCATCATATGCCCCCTGACATTGATAGCATCACATGTCCCCTGAAACTGATAGCATCATACGTCCTCTGACAGTGGTAGCATCACATGGTCCTGACACAGGTAGCATAATATGCCTCCTGAAACTGATAGCATAACATGCCCCTTGTCACTGGTAGCATCATATGTCCCCTGACACTGGTAGCATCACATGTCCCTTGAAACTGATAGCGTCACATTCCCCCTCACACTTGTAGAATCAAATTCCCCGTGACACTGGTAACATTATATTCATCCTCACACCAGTAGCATCACATTCCCCCTAACACTAGTAGCAGCATATGTCCCCTGACACTGGTAGCATCACATGTCCTCTGAAACTGATAGCATCACTAGTCCCCTGAAACTGATAGCATCACATGCCCCCTGCCACTGGTAGCATCACATTCCCCCTGACACTGGTAGCTTCACATTTCCCCTAACACTGGTAGCATCATATTCCCCCTGACACTTGTAGCATCACATGTCCCTTGAAACCGATAGCAACATGTCCCCTGACACTGGTAGCATCACATTCCCCCTCACACTTTTAGCATCACATTCCCCCTGACACTGGTAGCATTACATTCCCCCTGACACTGGTAGCATAACAATCCCCCTAACACTTGTATCATCATATGCCCCTTGACACTGGTAGCATCGGATTCCCCCTGACACTGGTAGCATCACATTTGCCCTGAAACTCTTTACAATCTTATTCCCCCTCACACTGGTAGCATCATATTCCCTCCGACACTGGTAGCATCATATGCCCCCTGAAACTGATAACATCACATGTACTTTGAAACTGGTTGCACAATATGTTCTCTGAAACTGGTAGCATCATATTCCCCCTGTCACTGGTAGCATCATATGTCCCCTGAAACTGATAGCATCACATGTAGAATGAAACTCGTTGCACAATATGTTCTCTGAAACTGGTAGCATCATATTCCCCCTGTCACTGGTAGCATCATATGTCCCTGATACAGGTATCATCACATGTCCCCTGACACTGGTAGCATCACATTCCCTTTGACACTGGTAGAATCATATTTCATCTGACACTTGTAGCATCACATGTCCTCTGAAACTGATAGCATCACATGCCCCCTACAACTGGTAGCATCACATGTCCCCTAACACTAGTAGCATCATATGTCCCCTGACACTGGTACCATCACATGTCCCCTGAACCTGATAGCATCAAATGCCCCCTGACACTGTTAGCATCATATTTTCCCTAACACTGATAGCATCACATGTCCCCTGAAACTGATAGCATCACATGTCCCCTTACACTGGTAGCATTACATTTCCCTCACACTGTTAGCATCACTTTCCCCCTCACAATGGTAGCATCGTATTCCCCCTGAAACTTGTAGCATCACATTTCCCCTGACACTGGTAGCATCAAATTTCCCCTGACACTGGTAGCATCATATTCCCCCTCACATGGTAGCATCATATGTCCCCTGACACTGGTAACATCACATGTCCCCTGACACTGGTAGCATCATATGCCCACTGACACTGGTAGCATAATATGCCCCTTTACACTGGTAGCACCATATGCCCCTGACACTGATAGCATCACATGTCCCCTGACACTGGTAGCATCATATGTCCCCTGACACTGGTAGCGTCAAATGTCCCCTGACATTGGTAGCATTACATGCCCCCTGACACTGGTAGCGCCCCATATCCGCTGACACTAGTAGCATCATATGTCCCCTGACACTGGTAGCATCACATGTCCCCTGAAACTGCTAGCATCACTAGTCCCCTGAAGATGATAGCATCACATGCCCCCTGACACTGGTAGCATCATATGTCCCTTGACACTGGTAGCATCATATGTCCCCTGAAACTGATAGCATCACATGTCCCCTTACACTAGTAGCATTACATTCCCTCTCGCACTGTTAGCATAACTTTCCCCCTCACACTGTTAACATCACATTTCCCCTCACAATGGTAGCATCATATGCTCCCTGACACTGGTAGCATCACATTCCGCCCTGACAATGGTAGCATCACATGTCCCATGACACTGGTAGCATCATATGTCCCTTTACACTGGTAGCACCATATGCCCCTGACACTGATAGCATCAAATGTCCCCGTGAAACCGATATCATCACATGTCCCCTGACACTGGTAGCGTCACATTTCCCCTAAAAAATGGTAGCATCATATGCCCCCTGACACGGGTAGCATAATATGTCCCTTTACACTGGTAGCACCATATGCCCCTGACACTGATAGCTTTAAATGTCCCCTGAAACTGATATCATCACAAGTCCCTTGATATTGGTAGCATCACATGTCCCTTGACACTGGTAGCATCACATGTCCCTAAGCCTAGTAGCATCATAAGCCCCGTGACACTGGTAGCGTCACATTCCCCCTCACATTGTTAGCATCACATTCCCTCTGACACTGTAGCATCACATTCCCCTTGACACTGGTAGCATCATATGTCCCCTGACACTGGTAACATCACATGTCCCTTGACACTGGTAGCATTACATGACCCCTGGCACTGGTAGCGTCTCATGTCCCTAACACTAGTAGCATCATGTGTCCCCTGACACTGGTACCATCACATGTCCCCTGAAACTGATAGCATCACATGCCCCCTGACATTGGTAGCATTACATGCCCCCTGACACTGGTAGCGCCACATGTCCCCGGACACTAGTAGCATCATATGTCCCCTAACACTGGTAGCATCACATGTCCCCTGAAACTGATAGCATCACTAGTCCCCTGAAGATGATAGCATCACATGCCCCCTGACACTGGTAGCATCATATGTCCTTTGACACTGGTAGCGTCACATGTCCCATGACATTGGTAACGTCACATGTCCCCTGACACTGGTAACATCACATGTCCTCTGAAACTTGTTGTATGCATATCAGTGTCACTGGTAGCGTCATATGTCATTTACTCTGGTAGCGTCACATGGTCCTGACAGTGGTAGCATCACATGTCATCTGACTCTGACAGCGTCAAAGGTCACTGACACTGGTAACGTCACATGTCACTGACAATACTTTAAGTTCAATATCTAAGACTAAAAAGATCTAAATTTAAATATAATGCCAAAAATGTATATAACGACACACGAAAGTTATTTGATATAAAGTATCACAGCCTAAATGTGACATAAGCTTTGACATTATCTGTGCTTCGGTCTGACAAGACTTCATTTAATATTAAGCTGAAATAGGAAACATTTTCAAAAATCATTTTTTGAAGTATAAAGTATGTTGAATACCATGACAGCTTTTATATTCAAATAATCTGGTTGGAAGTTATTTAGGGATTCATATTTGATTTTAAAATCATCACGCTGTTCTGTCTCAAATGATTATTGTAAATGTTGGATTTGTGTAACTTTTCTTCTTGAAATGTATTTGTTCAATGGTAGTAGACGAGTGTTATAATTTAGAGACAATTTAGATAAAGAAAACAGAATACATTTAGAACAAGGTTATATTTTCAGCCAAAGATTACCAACAAAATTACTATCTGTTTAGGTGCAAAGAGTTCAGCGTGTTTTTTATGTATGACATGACATCATTATGTCCAAGGCCGCACTGTTTCATGTGTAGCGTCCATGTGTCCACACTATGGCATTGGCTGCCCTGACATTTCAGTGTCGTATTTTCCTCCACCAAATTTCCCCACTGGCACCTAAAGGCATTAAACTCATGCTGGACGAAGAGGATCGCGTCAGCAATTCATTCCTCAAAATTTCCAAATGATTTCAATGGGGTAACTCATACATCATACAATGTAAAGTAACTGCTAGGAATTTCTCAATGTGACGTTTCGCTACTCCTTGAAGTGCACATGTACATTGATTCTGGTCATGGTATCTGGTTCATTAACAGGAAAACGCTAGAATTATGCCAACGAGATGTGCCAGAAAAGAAAATAACCGTGAACCTCTTTGTAAGAGTTGAAGTAACTGTAAGAGTTGAAGTAACTGTAAGAGTTGAAGTAACTGTAAGAGTTGAAGTAACTGTAAGAGTTGAAGTAACTGTAAGAGTTGAAGTAACTGTAAGAGTTGAAGTAACTGTAAGCAGTACAGTATATACAAAATGGGCACTGTGCTGAAAACAGTGTGATCAGTCATATATCATTTCTATGTTTATTTCTTTTGCGCATCTTACACATAAAGGTGTTGAAAAAATTGTTTTAGGGAGTATTTGGGGGGGGGGGTGTTAGAGAGAAGCGTGGAATACATCAATAAAGAAGACCCTAACCTCGGTTTTAAAAAAAACAACAAACTTGCTCATTGTCATTTTTATAAATTTTTTCATTTTTTTGTCACTTTTAAAATTTCTGAAATTGCTGTTATAGCTTGTGTTTTTACCAAATTTTTTGCTTTCACAGCAAAAGGCCGTAGAACACATCTCTTATTTCCCCCTCTTATTTTCGATGTCTTCACCAAATAACTTGGTGCTGTTGTCTGCCTATCCCCCGCCCCCCCCCAAACCACTCTTTCTTGATTGGGAAATGTATGATTTCCCGAAGGTTTTACAAAGAGGGAGAAAGTATCCCTGTCGATTGAACTTCTAGATTTTCTAATCTAGAAAAATTCTGATTCACTAACTATAAATAAAACCTTTGACTGTGACCAGTCGTTGTACCAGAGATCTAATTAATGTACAAGACTTACGAAACTGCCAAAACTTACAAAATTTTCCCTGTGTGTGTGTGTGGATGGATATTTTTAAATATCTCTTATTTTTGTGTTTTCATGTGTTGTAAGTTGTTTTTTTGTTGTTGTGTTTTCAAGTTTTACATTAGAGTTGTTAGTATCAATAAGTTGTTACTTGTCATTGGCACTAGTTTGGGTAGTGTTCTTTCTATATTACATTTAATCGATGGTATCGTCCTTTTGTTTCTTAACGAGACGTTTTACAGCAAAACATAACATTTCCAAACTCTATAACACTACGTAACATAGTCCAAACAAAGAAATATCGCTACGCACGATAAAGTTAATGATTCGAAAGTTTGTGGCAAATCTAGATACAGTATTCGATTCTAAACATCGTTTTCTTTCGAATTTAGGACGCTCCAGAAAATAACCCCACACCATTACTCACAATTGCTTACATACATCATGTAAAAAACTAATTTTTGCCCTCCCCCCCCCCCCCCCCCCCCCCCCCCCCACCAACCATTAAAGATTTACTTTGCGGTAAAATTTGCGCCATATACACAGAAAAATACAATATGTGAGATCTCATAAATTCATTAAATACCTTTCCATTAAGATTAACGGATATGATTATTTTAGTACCTGCTTTATATCAAACAATGTAATTCTAAAACAATGTCCATTTCTTTCAAAAAGTTAGACATACTTTTAGAGTAGGGTTTTCAAATTCAAATTATTAATCTTCTTCTTCTTTATTTTGAGGGCCCACGATCAATGGATTGATCATTCAGGCTCCTATGTTTCAGAGGGGTTCGCGATGTTCCTGTGCATGGGTTTCAAGGGGATACTTCACTGGTTGCAAGGGCTACTCAACAGTGGTGTTACGAACTGGGAGTTGCAATACAGGAGGCAGTAGACACAAATGTGTCGAGTGTAGCCGCCTCAACTGTTGCTTTTGGAAGCTTGTTCCAATCCCCTATTGTCTTCGGCAGGAATAAGGAGCTCCTGTACTTTGTTCTTGTTTTTACCAGCCGGAACTGTCTGTCGTGGCCTCGTCGCTGTCTACGGGGAAGATGAACGAGTTTCTGTTTGATTCCGGAGCAGTGGACCAGCCCATTTTTGATCTTGTACATCATGGGGAGCCTGGATAGTCGTCGTCGTTCTTCCAATGTTGACTAGCCCAGTGTTTTTAGCATGCTGAAAACACTAGAGGTGTTTCTGTAGCGGTTCATGACAAAGCGTGCTGCCCGTCGCTGGACCGCCTCCAACCTGTCGATGCTTTTCTGGGTACATGGGTCCCAGACTGTAGAAGCGTACTCTAAAATAGGCCTGACAAAGGCTTTATATGCTTTTTCTTTCACGCTTGAGTTGCCGATCTTTAGATTGCGCCTTAGGAATCCCAGGGTCTTGTTTGCCGGGGTGCACACACTGTTAATGTGCTCGTCCCAGCGGACCTCTCTTTGAATGGTAACACCCAGGTACTTTACGGAGGAAACTGGCTCAAGAATATGGCCATTGAGTTCGTAAGAGTGGTTTGGAGGGTATCTGCTTCTGGAGACTGACAGGGACTGGCACTTGACAGGATGAAATTCCATGTCCCAGCTCATCAGCTAACCGATTGAGGTCTTGTTGAAGCTGGCTCTGATCAGAGCTGTTTATGTTAGTCACATAAATTATTCGTTGTCCTAAACAAATATGTTCCTAAAAATTCTGCTAATGTTTTCAAACAGTACACAATTTTAAAAAAAAAACAAACAAAAAAACTTGCATTTGTTGTCATTTTACTTTATTTAAAAACGCAAAAAATCAGGACCGTGCAGGGGCTACCTCGTATATCCCTCAGGGCCTTGCATGCATGGGCCCCTAAAGGCTGAATTTATGGGATAAATTTGTTAATAAAGTTATTTTGAAATTCAAAGGGGAACCAAACAGATGTGCTCTGAGCATGCGGCAGAAAGATCTTATCCCCCCACGGCCAGGACTAAGTGTTGTATGCCTTTTTTATTGTACAAAGCAATTGATATATCACCGAAGAATCGATCAACTGCATAATTTCTTTGTTTGTGCAAAGAAAAAAAAAAACTTTGACAGAACTAACACATGAGCAGTTAACATTTCACAAACTTTACTAAAACTTTGATAGAACAAACACATGCGCAGTTAATTTCCACAAACTTTACTAGCATTTTGACAGAACCAACACATTCCCAGTTAACTTGTCAAAACTCTACTAAGTTTTTGACAGAACCAAAACATGCGCACTTGAAATTTCACAAACTCTACTAGTATTTTGACAGAGCCATTACATGCGCTGTTAACATTTCATAAAGTCCACTAGCATTTTGACAGAACCAACACATGGGCAGCTAACTTTTCACAAAGTCCACTAGCATTTTGACAAAACCAACACATGCACAGTTATTTTTTTACAAACTCTACTAGCATTTTGACAAAACCAACGCATGCGCAGTTAACATTTTCCAAAGTCTACTAACGTTTTGACAGAACCAACGCATGCGCAGTTAACATTTTCCAAAGTCTACTAACGTTTTGACAGAACCAACGCATGCGCAGTTCACTTTTCTGAAACACGTCAATAATAAATGAAAGATATCACTTTTTGACAATACCACTGAACACCACTAGTAAAATGTAATATTACATGTTTTAATTATTGATGTATTTCGTCGCAGACAACTACAAGCGTGGCACAAACCCGATACGATGTAGCCAGACACAGACATGAACAAATCTTTGACATTGTCATCGTCGGCGTTGAGTGTCAACATCAAATAGACAGTTTTTAACATACTTCCACAACACACACAAAGTAGGAAATTTTCCAAATTTTTTAAAATCAAATTTTGAAATGGATTTCGAAATCTGCCATGTTGTATCAAAATTTTAGCTGTGACTTTTTTGTAGAGAAGACGTGACGGACCACATTTTCTCAGATCCATCATAAAAATAATACGTATCCAATACTTATCCAAAACTTGCTACGAAGCCCATCTGATCTTCAGAGTGGTTTCTGAAGTGTTGTCAAAACCCTTTTTCCAAGACGTTACACAAATGCCGACAGTTGTTGCGTTATTCTTGGAATTAATAATTTAAAGGCGTGGCGTCAAAAACCATTTTAAAAGTTTTCTCTCAGATGACAACTCAGATGGTAACAAACAATATCCCCGACATTTGTCTTCTAGCCAATCACATTTCTGGGGCTTAAATTTAAGACCAAACCATGAGAAAAATCGGCTGTACAAATTGAAGAGCCAACAAATGATGACATAGTATGATACGGGTTTTTTAAGAGATTTAATAGAGTTACATCCTCACTGCAGTTACTGAGATTGAGTAAACTATGAGTTTATTAATCATTTTCCCGTTCTCATCAGTCCTTTTTTCCTGTTGTGTCCTATGTCGTTATGCATCATCTCAAACGGTGACTTACACTTGGAACAAGACAGCCTTGACGGCTTTAGATTACCAACACAGCATTTGTCCAAACAGTTGCAATACAAGTCAACGTGCGACTGTTGATGATATTAAAGGTAAATGCGCTGATCTAACATGCATCAAGTGTAGTTGTATGAGACCCCAATGTGAAATTTATGGAATATGCTGCCCTGATGTCTCAGAATCCAATCATCCACCGTATTTGGTCCAAAGAGAAATTTTAATTTTCAATTATAAATATAGAAATAAAGGTGTGAGCATTTTAGATGAGCCGTTAGCACCCAGTAGCTACAGGAACTTACTTAATGTAACATCTTCGTTTAGACAAGGAAATGTACCTAAAGTTGGATGTAGCTTTAATGGGTCGAATCTAGATGATGACTATTTAGTTGTAAGTTCCTGTCCAGACAGTTTTATGGGAAACATCGAGACTGTAAGACTTTGTGAGATGTATGTGCCAGACAGCAACACGACCTTTGACCTGTATGCACAGGCCGTAGACTCTGTAAATAATGTGATCTACAAAAACGTTTACTGCGCTCAGTGCAACGGTGCGGAACAGGTGAGTTTCTTGTTTTGCTCTGTGACTAACTTAGATGATTCTATTTCATTTATAGTTCGTCTCATTCTAATGTCCCCACCCCCAACCCCAGCACACTTCAGCAATAGGATAAGCAGTTATCTAACTTTTGTAATCTGATTTCTTTTTTAGTTTAATTTTTTACTCAACTCAAATTAATAAACGCTTAGGTCATGCCGTATAAAAATGAATAGAAAATTTAGACTTTAGAAGGCAGTCCACTGCAAAAATATTTTATTTTTGTTATTTTCATCAATTCAATGCAACAACTGGCACAGATTATAGACTGCTCCACAAAACAGCACGGCTTGTTAATCAAGATATAAATGCAACATAAAATGAATCTAATGTTTGAAACGTAGGATGCATATTTGTAAGAATAATTTTGATGACGAATCTAAAAAAAAAAAAATTACATGCTATATTTTAAGAAGTGGCAAATGGCTATTTGCCCCGTGGCGTTATTCATAATAAATCAGCTCTAAACACGGAACACGTCACGCTATGACATTGCTTTCAGAATTTGTTCTTCTTTTGTCAAATAGATGGCAATCACCCAGCTGGACCATGCAATCAGATGTAGCCACTTTATGGAACTGTACACGCTGACCAACAGGGACATGATCCTTAGAGCGGCACTAACATCCGATACCTGTCGAGTACATAGACTACAAACTAATAATGTTACACGGTTGAACTGCGATGAATATTTACTAAGGTTAGTATTTTAAATGAAAAAAAAAACCAACCAAACCTGCAAAATATTGGAATCCTCGACAAATTATGATATTTTAAAAACAAATCGTAGACTAATTGTGATAATTTTACAGCAAGACGTCGACAGATTAAAGTCTTTAACAACACATCATTGACAATTTTTTTTTAAAAACAATAAATCATTGTCAAATTATGTTTTTACAATAATCAATGAAATCTGGGACAAATTATGAAAATAACTTTGAGCTTCCCGAAAAGCTAAATCATTTAGGGTACAATATATTATCTAAGAATGAGCTAGGCCACTGGTCAGAAAATCACGACTGGCGAGCCACATGCGGCTCTTTGGCACCCCAAGTGTGGCTCGGCCGGTCGGCCACAAATCGGTTTGGACTCCGAAAAACATGGTTCTTGACAGGTTCTTGAAAAGAAGTTTGGCTCTCAAAATTTTTGTAATCGTCCTACTGCTGATTATGGGCATTCCTGACTAGTGAGTTGGCTGACCACTGAGTTAGGCGGAACATAACGACAAAGTGACGAAGCGATGTTAATACGTTAGGATTCTTAAAAACAATAAAAGGGATTTTCTAATATTTTAAGGAAATCGAATCAATTTAAATGCGCAAAAAATAAAAATTGTATAAGCTTTTATTTTAGCTTTAAATATTATTATTATAAATTACACATACATTTAAAATAACAATAAATGAACTATTTTTAAAGCATTATATGCGAGTTTAAAAGTTATGAAAATATTTTTTAATAAAACAATTATGATCAAAGAATTACATCGTAATACGTTTATCGGGAAAACCCAAACATCTGTTGTTTTTAATGCGTTTTTAGTACGTCGAAAATATGGCGAAATAAAATTAAAATTTATTGACGTCATTGCGCGAAATGCCTAAATTAGCCAAAGCTATAAGTTCTTTGATTTTTTTTAATGGCGCTTAACAAAACTGAGGATGTATTTCCCGTTCTAAAGTAAAATTAAAAAGTATAATTGATTGCTTTTAAATTATTAATACAAATCAAACAATTTTAGCTTTGTTTTTTTAAACATTTAATAAGTTTTTCATTGTTTTCCATCCCAAAAATAAACTTTTATTAAATTTATAACGGCAAATAAACCGTAATCTTTCAATATACTTGTAATAAGAAATTGCCGATTAGGTCAAATAGTGCAGCGAAACTCCATAACCAAATACCATTCTCTAATGCACTTATTACTCTTCCAAGTATGAAACCAACATCTTATGAAGTGCAAAAATGGGTGTTTTTTTATATGTAGGGGTCTACTATCCCGTGAATGATTTTATTAATTTTCGAATGTGGAGATTCCATACTTTCTGGTTGCCCCAGGCAGCACAAGATACGCATCAGAATAAAGGAATAAATTTGATACATCATTAACCTTCTTACATACAAATATATCGGGGCAGGAAATAGGGTGTGTGCATTTTTATGCGGACTTAGTTTAGGGCATGAAAAGTGGTAGGGCAAGCCTACCATTTAACAATTAAAAGTCAAATGGCATCTAAAGTATTTCTCTAGGGTAGAAATTAGCCGTCAATTAACTCCTTTAGTGACAATAATGATTTAGTTAGTGATCATTTAGATTAGGTAAGTAGATTAAGGCGCGAAAATGAGTAAAGTAGGCATATAATGAGAGGATGAGTTCATTTCAAGATGGCAGTAGTACACAGGATGGTACTTTATTGTTCACCGAACAAAAAGTGATGTCATTATTTAACCAAGTGGACGCAGCTAAAGCCTCGGGACCAGACAAATTAAGTGATCGGTTCATTAAACTATGTTCAGAGCAGCTCTCCTACATTTTTGTTACATATTTAATAAATCTTATGTAACTCACACAATGCCAGCAATTTGGAAAACTTCAGAAATCATACCAATTCCAAAGAAAATTAAGGTAACGTGCAACAACGACTTACGACCTGTTGCACTTACCTCTATTGTCATGAAATGTTTTGAGAAAATAATTTTGAAAGATATTTTGAATGAAGTACAGCAAAAACTTGACCCCCACCAATTTGCTTAAAAGCCTGCCAGAAGTACGGAGGACGCAATCTTACTTTTGTTGGAGAGACTTTACCATCACCTAGACATCCCTAAAACATATGCCAGAGTGCTTTTATTAGACTTCTAATCAGCATTTAACTGCCAGACGCTCTAAATGACTACTTTATTACAAAAGTTAAGAAGATCAGGGCGAAAATTGACAGTTGCATCGATACTGCTCCAGAATACGCACTCTTCAACGGCTCTCCTATGAGTGAATTTGTTGAGGTCAGTGAATCGAATGTGAGGAAAATCCTGGCTAATTCCCCAAGAAAGTCGTGCTCACTCGACCCTATTCCAACAAGGCTGTTGTATGAATGTCTGGATCTAATATTCCCCATCATCACTTGTATCATAAATAAGCCCTGACAACTGATATTGTTCATCAACTTTTAAAGAGGCAATAGTGACGCCACTGTTAAAGAAAGCAAATCTTGACCCAAATGTGATGGAAAATTATCGCCCCATCTCAAATCTACCATTTATATCCAAAATCTTAGAAAAAGTTGTTCTCCGACAACTATTGGATCACCTCATTCAATGTGACTTGTTTGAACCTTTCCAGTCAGCATACAGGGCGCATCACTCTACTGAGACAGCTTTCTTGCGCGTCACAAACGACCTTCTGTCGTCTTGTGATGAGGGCCAGGTATCCATTTTGTCTTTACTTGATTTATCGGCAGCTTTCGATACGCTTGACCACGGCATACTGCTTCAGCGTCTGCAAAAAACGTTCGGTCTCACAGATACCGTCCTGAGATGGTTTCACTCGTATATGACAAATCGGGTCCAGTCAGTTATTTCAAACGGCTTGACCTCGCAGCAATCTATAATTGAATTCGGAGTACCTAAGGGATCGGTCCTAGGCCCGATGCTTTTCACTCTGTACGTTCAGCCACTGGGTGCAGCGATCAAGCAATTTGACATGATGTATCACATGTTCGCGAACGATACACAAGTTCATCAATCCGTGATCCCCTCTCAGTTCCCTCAACTTCTTAGTACGACACAGAAGACAGTGGAGTAAGTTAAGCACAGGATGAACATAAACAAGCTCAAATTGAATGATGAAAAGACTGAGCTGATCCCCATTGCCACTGCTCAGAAACAAAAATCTGTATAACACAAACATCACTTACTCTTTCAGGTATGCAGATTGAGTTTGCTCATACAGTGCGAGACCTGGGTGTCTTTTTGGACAGAACACTTACTATGGAAAATAATATTAACATGCTTTGCAAGGCAATTTTCCTAGAGCTGCGCAGGATTAGTCCCATCAGACCTTTCTTAACGTTAGATGCATCAAAGAGGCTGATGTCTGCATTTGTGTTATCACGCTTTGGACTACTGCAAAGCTCTCATGGTGGGTCTCCTAGCTACGCTCTTGGATAAAATTCAAAGAGCAAAGAATAATGCGGCCCGCATTGTTCTTCGCAAACGCAAATTCGACCCTGCTAAAACACTTCTGAGGGAGCTGCACTGGCTGCCGGTCCGCGCTCGCATAGAGTACATAATTGAAACTTTGTGCTACCGCTGCTTACATGACCTGGCGCAATCTTATCTCAAAGCACTCATGACGCCTTATGTACCCATTAGAGAGCTCCGCTCATCTGATAGTGGCAAAATATCGATACCGTGTGTTCGCCTTGAGACTTACGGAAAGCGCACTTTTGCATTTGCTGGCCCAACAATTTGGAACGCACTTCCAGTCGCTCTCAGAAACAGCCAGAAACTGGAGTCCTTTAAAACCGATTTAAAAACACATCTATTTCGCAAACACCTTCTGGGGTGATGCTATCTACCATCTTTTTCAGTTAATGTTTATTAGCTTGTGTTGCTTATGGTTGAAACGGGATGAAAGACTTTGACTGGGTATGCTCGTATGTAGCTTTATATTGTTGCGTCTGTTTTTAAATGTGGTAAATTTTAGATTGTTTTTATTTCTCTTTTTAATATGGTTGACTTTGTACCGCACTTCGAGCTTTTGGGGATGAAGCGTGTTTTTCAAATAAACTTTATTGTTATTATTATTATTATCCAACCACACCGTATGATAAAGAAACTTTCCTCGTTAGGTGTCAATTTAAATATTCAGGCTTGGATACTGAACTTTTTAATAAATCGACCACAATATGTCAAAGTAAATAACCAAGTATCTCTAACCAGAGAAATAAGCACCGGGGCACCACAAGGCTGCGTTCTCTCTCCTGTACTGTATACAATATATATACAACTGATATTCAAAGCTCAAGCGTCACCGTTCCAATCTTAAAATTTGCTGATGATACCACCATTGTTGGTTTAATATCTCAAGGAGAAGACATATACCGCAACTTAGTTACGAGCTTTATCAATTGGTGCGATGAAAATTTTCTCCAGTTGAATGTCTCAAAAACTAAAGAAATGGTTGTTGATTTCAGGAGGGGGAAACACCAGATTACAGATCTCAACATAAAAAATCAAAAAGTGGAGAAAGTGGAGGCATACAAGTACTTAGGTGTCACCATTAATAATTAGTTAACATCGCATGAGCACGGCCAAATACTGTATAAGAAATTCAACCAAAGACTATTCTACCTAAAAAAACTGTACAATTTCGGTGTAAACAAACAAGTCGTTAGCTTATTCTACAGTGCAACTGTTGGAAGCCTCCTTAATTTTAATATTACCTGCTGATGTGGGAATTCAACGTCTGATATTAAACACCGCATAAACCGACTAATCAAGAAAGCTAGGAACATAACACAAACTAAACATCCTTTACTTGAAGAACTATTTGAAGAAAGAAGTTTTTGCAAAACTAAACAGATTTTGGATGATACATACCACCCTCTTCATCACAGATACTTAGGATCCATCCATCCATCCATCCATCCATCCATCCATCCATCCATCCATCAATCCATCCATCCATCCATCCATCCATCCATCCACCCATCCATCCGTCCATCCGTCCGTCCATCCGTCCATCCATCCATCCATCCATCCAACCATCCGTCCATCCGTCCGTCCGTCCGTCCGTCCGTCCATCTGTCCATCTGTCCATCTGTCCATCTGTCCATCTGTCCATCTGTCCGTCTGTCTGTCTGTCTGTCTGTCTGTCTGTCTGTCTGTCTATCTGTCTATCTGTCTATCTATCTGTCTATCTATCTATCTATCTATCTATCTATCTATCTATCTATCTATCTATCTATCTATCTATCTATCTATCTATCTATCTATCTATCTATCTATCTATCT
>CAXITT010000164.1:1066237-1105880 GCA_964033795.1 Lymnaea stagnalis | reverse complement strand
CTTACTCTACCTACCTATATATATATATATATATATATATATATATACATATATATATATATATATATATATATATATATATATGTAGATATATATATATATACAGATAGATATATATATATATATATATAATGGAATACACCAATTTATTAAAATCCAATGATGTAACTTTTTTTTTTAAAAAAAGGATACATTTCATCAAATCCCGATTAAGTGACATACGTTAAAATTAGTTTGAAGGCATTACCTGCGTTGGAAAATACTGTAAAATGTTTAGTTAATAAAAGACTAAGACATGCTCAGTTAATCTTTAATTAGCAGATATATTAGTCTGGAAATATTACTTCTATTATCGAAAATGTAATTTCGATTCTGATATTCTTGTTATCAATATAATAAAGAAAATGCCGCCCTTTTTATAACATCATCATATGATTTTAATTGTGCCATGAATTTATTATTTTTTGTTCACAGGGGTCCAGTTATTGAGAGTTGTCAAAACTCCAGCTCTGAATGGGAGTACGATGCTGACGTAGTGAATGCTTGTCAAAAATTGGATGACTTAAGCTTTCTAGTGAAAACTTATAATTCGAAAACATTTAAAAACATTTTCTGTTCCATTTGTCATTGGGTGAGTGCTGGATTAAATCAGACAGCTTTGACGGTTGCTCTATCGGACCAATAATTTGTGTCCCAACTTACACTCCGAGCACGTCTCTAATATAACAATGTAAATAGTTATTGAAAATCATTTTGTTTTTGTTTTACTCGTATCGTTTCATAACTCCACAGAATGTGTATCCTGACTACTCTGATTGTATAAATAAGGGAATAATCATAGATGTGCCGGCATTATCGTTACTGTTAAACTTCCATGAGCGTACCAACATCATTAGAACAGAAACGGTCAAGAACCAACACAACTGTACCGACAGTGAGTGGACTTTATCTAGTGTGAGTAAATATTTTGACGATGCTTAAAAAAAAACCCACACAATTACATGGTCTGACAGCACGTCACTAAACCAGGACCTGATACCTATAAAAACCATTCCATTGCAAAGGGTCTGATTGTTTGAAAAGTTCAAAACTATTGCACTTGTATATTTATAATTTTTAACCTAACAAATTTCACATTAATTAAACAGAATACTGTTTTAAGTAATAGTAAAACAGCAACGTCGCTGAGACTAACCCATACAAACACATAGATCTATGTAGAATCTAGTCAGTAGACCCAGCTTGGACCGAGCGTTCATTCGGAGCTAACAATTTTAACAGCCTTTTAGCTAACATGGGAATTAAGGGGCCTGTAAAAAAAAAAACAACAAAAAAACAAATTGCTAAGAAAGCATATTACAATTTTTATTTTTCTACTCTGAAAAGATATTTATGAAAGACGATCCCTAAACGATCCCATTGACCGTTCGGAACCGACCCCCAGTGGATCCATATCCTGAATTTTTTTTTTGTTTATATTTTTCCAGTATCGGGATCCATATCACCGAACCTGATGGGATACCGATGATATCCCGAAATGATCCTGATCCCGATTAAATCCCAAACCTGACTAAAAACCTGAGCTCTTTGGAATCCAGTTAGCGATCCCATTGTGACCCTTTTCCTATTTCGATTCCAAGTGCTGTTGTGATCACTTTCACTTTGGTATCCCGACACCATTAGAATCCCGAAAACGGTGAAATCTAGATCCCAAAGGGATTACTTTCCCGATGGGACCCCAAACCCCATGTGATTCATTGCTATTTGTGATCCCAACCACTTTGGGATCCCAAACGCAATGGAATCCCGTTTCTAAAAGGGATCAAATATCCGGATGGGATAACGCTTTGAGTGAGTACCCGACACAATTTGGGATTGCCATCCTGACGGGTTCCCGTTTTCCCGATATGATCCCTTTACTATTACCTATTACTTGACTCGCATTCCCCGATGGGATCTAGTACCTGTTGAGATACCATTCTCTCAATTTTTAAAATAATGTTTTTCATTATCTAAACAGAAATACTCAATGCTGTAAGCAGGGACGTCAATTGGACAGGGCACGGTCAAACTTCAAATTTGTCACCCTTCCGTCTTCATGCGGCAATGGAGATTTTATTGACACTTAGGCTCAGTTCAGAAGATCCAATTCGCGTCAAATTTTCGTTCATACATTTGATGCGATTTTGTATAAAGCCTAGTGATACTTCCAAATTACTATTTGATAAAATTCTCATTTTCGTCCACAAAAAAAAAAAAAAAAGCCAAGAATAGAATAGGGCGTTAAAATAAAAAAAATTGACGCAATTTTTAAGCTAATTTGAAAGGAATTTAATCGTATGACCTGAGCTTACTCCCCTGGATAATGCGTTCAATATTGAAATGGCAGAGAGCCTCGGCTGTAATTATCCAAGGATTGCCGTGACTTCTGGTTTCCGTTTGACTCAAAATTGTCCGTTTGGTTGCAAGGGTTTCTTTTTGAGCATGTTCAGCCTGTTGTAAAAATACACTGCTGTTAGTCACATGGCTATCAGCCATAAGCTTCCATTCACTTATTTTGATGTTGGATTTCCTTATGTTTCTTTTGAATTCGCCCTGATGGTGAAGCGGGCGTCTAACAAGTCTTTCGAGCTCTGCTAACTCTCTGTACAGAAAGATCTTTGGAATAAAGCATTTCTCCATTCTCCTTACATGGCCTAAACAGCAAAGGCACTTCTTACTAATAGTGGAATAAATGCTGTTACTAAATAGTAAATAGCAAATGTTGACAGGATCTGTGTTTCATCCGTGTTGACATTTCTTTTCTTTAGACTGATGTTGATTCCAAACACTTTACAGTCTTCTGGTTCTGGTAGTTTTTATTGCTGCATCCATATACTGGCATATGTACAAAGGTTGGGGAAGCGATGTTTCTATCCTAACAGCTCCAAGCCGATGCCAGGGCAGCCTTGAAGCTTTCGACTGCTGTCGAGTCCACGGCGGCATTATCCAGGTGGTTCCAAGCGATTATTGTGCGGGGAGAGAAAGATTGTTTATATTGCACTGTGTTACACCGAGGTGTAATTGTCTATGGGGGTTGTTGGAGGTGAAATCAGTGTTTACTGAGCGTTTGGCTTTGATTAACCCACTTGGCTTCCGCGGGGTGAAATAGGTGTTTGCTGGGATGGCCGGCACTAGGCCTATGACACTTTATATAAGAATATTAGGCGGAGCTTTTCTCATCTATCTTTGAGGGAGGGAATATCAAATCTTTTTAAGAGGCCAGCGAAGAAGCCAGGAGTGGTTGATTTGTAGTCACGTGCGATGAAGCGCATTGCGTTGCGTTGAATTTGCTCCATCTTGTGCACGTCTTGCTTTAAGTATGGGTCCTAGATGATGGCACCATATCTTAGTTTTTATCAATTCGGCATCGACTGTGAACAGCAATGTAATATTTAGAGTGAAAAGCAATGTACGAAATAGCACCTTTTATCGCATGTTTATTTCACGTGTCTGGGTTAGTAATTTTAACATTGAGCAATGATGTTTTCTTTAGGGACTTCCCCATGTGTCGTACCACTTTTGCTCAGTCGTGAATGTGCTATGGCGCATTTCCGGAGCTGCAATATATTGGTGCGGAAAATCGTTGTGGTTCTGGTTCTAGTAATCTTTCGTTGCTGCATCCATGTACTGGCATCTTTGAAACGGTTGGGGATATGATGTTGCTATTCTAACAGCTCCTAGCTGATGCCAGGGCAGCCTTGAAGCTTTCGACCGATGCCGAGTTTACAGTGGCATCGTTCAGGTGGTTCCATGCTATTATTGTGCGTTGGAAGAAAGATTTGTTACCGTGAACACTATTGTTAAGTTGGTTTAATGTGCATAGTGTCTTAACACATCATATACATAATTAAAGGATACCTTCATTTCAAACCATCTCGTCCAGTTATTTGAAACGAGAGTGACAACGCTGTTTCCACTCTGATCTGATAATGTTGTCTGTGGCCGTTGGAGAAGGGATTTACCCCTAGACGACATTTTGCCACATGGGGGGGGGGGGCTCTACCAAACCATCCAACATCTTGTCATAAGGTTGGGCCTATTGAAAATCCTCCGAAATATTGAGAAGAGCCTTGGTACAATTGCACAGACTTGCTTCCTTTATATATATTTACATGAACGCCCTTAGATTTCAATAGGCTAGTCTTGTTTTCCATAAAATGCTCACTTTGTGGTCTCTTCCAGTTTCTCATCAATATGTGAACTTTATTACTTTAAATATAAAATCCATTAAAAAAAAGCACACTATATTTTGACATAAAACCCTCTTCTGACAGGGCCATTGCGTACCTCTACGGTGTGCACCAGGAAAATACCTTCTGAACGGATTATGTTCTACAAAGTTAACAAATATACGAGGATTGTTCTACAGACTCAGAATCTTGTTGCTACCTCAGCAATATGCTCCGATAGGAGATCTCAAAATTGTTGAAAATTTCTTTAGAATGCAGGTTCGATTTATAACTTTATTCTCTTTTAACATTTCTAGCTTGATTTTTTTTTCTGCACACAGACACACATACGGGCACACATACGGACACACATTCGAACACACATACGGAACACACATATGGACACACATACGGACACACACACACATGCACTATGACTATATGTTTTCATTTCCAAGCATGCCTTAAACAGAAAATTAAACAGAGCTCACCCTAGAAAAGGGGAGGGGTCTCTGCAGACTGATCAAAAATACCAGATCATTTTATCCTTCAAAAAGGATAAAAAATAATACCAGTCCCAGGTCACTATAAAAATAACCCGCATCTATTCAAATTTTTCAATAATTTTCCTTCAATTTCATGAGAGACATTGGATTTTTAAAAGCGAAATGTAGCGGTGTTGCTGAGGGGGGGGGGGAGGCTGCTGAAGACCGCACCGGGTGACACTATCACAGTGGGTGACACCACATTGAAAAATAGCCTATTTATAGAGCACACACTGCTCGGTCTAACCGAATTTTATACAAGGATAACCTATTACCCATAAATTTTGCAAACATGTTACCAAAGCAATGGTATACTGTGTCGGAAATTCGTAAAAATAACTATAACTTAACGTTTTTACATTTCCAAAATACATAAAACTCCTGACCTTCAAATGATTTTTTTTGTTCTTGGCATTTTTTTTACTGTGGATTTATTTTAATAAGAAGAAATCAGCCGCCATGCAAAGTCGGGGGAGGGGGGACACCATGCGTTTACCGAAAAGGGTGACATCAGCCCTAGCTACGCCACTGTCAACATGTTAATATAATCTCACACCCATAAATTATTGGAAACGATACAAAGTTATGTCAAATTATTTTAATTCCACTTTTTCTAACCAACAACTTGCATTAATTATCTACACGATTTTTAAATACTTTTTTTTCAGTTTGAAACTGATCTCAACCTCACTAGTTGCTACAAGATTAGTATCAGCAGTCTCACAACAAGTTTAGTGACACTGAAAGAGGAGGGTGATCCAAAGATTCCAAATGTCGTCGCTTTATGGATTGATTGTGCAATATTGGCTGGAGCCAAATACCAAAGGGATTCATTTGAAGCGAAAATTATTGATTTATTTTTGGATGAAAATATTGAACTTTTTATCAATGGGTCCGGAGATGTGAAATTTCACCCTTTATTTGTGTTTGATGAAATCAAGTTTGTCGTTCATCACAGCGATGAGTACTATCCTTTTAGAATCAATGATGAATTCGAGTCGAGGCCAATTACTTCCAGCTCAATTACAGAGGATGAGAAAATTTTTGTGAAGACGTTCCTAGACTCCTTTGTGAACAAAACTTCAGGAGATTACACATTTATAAGTATAACAAAATTGTTGACCTGTAGCTATGTACACATTAATGAGACATATTATAACATCCATATATATCATGGATCCATTCACATACAAGTAACGTTAGACCTGTACGGCACAAAACTCAATATCACAGATTTCAAGGATCTTAACAAGATGGTCATTAATGGAGATGGTCACCTTTGTGTTTGTAAAGACTTTCTAGATGAGACCTTGAATAAACAACACTTTGTTTCTCCTTCGTCCATGTCAGTCTACGTTCAATACATTTTGACATTATTGTGTTTAGGAGCGTCTATTCTCTGCCTCGTTATGACTTTAGCCACGTTTTTTCTGTTTCCCGTCTTGCGTACTGAGCCTGGGAAGTATACAATGTTCCTTTGCCTGAGCCTGATACTGGCTCAGATCTCTCTCATTGTCAGTTCCAACATGTAAGTACAAGCATGAATGGCTAAGTGTTTAAATAATTATAAGTCTCCTTGCATGAAATAACCTGTCAAAACTGATATGACAAAAAATATTTTTACTGAGCAACAATAATAATAAAAAAAGTTATTGAAATATATTCACATATTCTCAATTTTATTATGGCCTTTACTAGAACTTTGTGTATTATATAACGTAAATAATTTAATAAAATAAGTCAAGTATCTAAACAGACAAATATTATTTTAATTACCTTGATACACATTTGTATCATTTTGGCTAATTACAATTATCCAAACATCAACCAATTAAGCAAATGTAAATGGAGTGTTACGTTTTATACCAGTCCACCCCCAGGTCTCCTATGTAAAGCCGTTGGTGTAGCCACTCATTTAACTTGGCTGTGGATGTTTTCCTGGAGTTTTATCTGCAGCTTCAACATGTTTCGTGTGTTTACATCAAGGACACGTAGCTCTGCAATGACTAGACTTGAAGTAGGACGAAACCTCATTAAACGTTGTGTTGTCTCCTTTTTAATGCCGGTCTTGGTCGTGTTGGCTGTGGTCGTAACTACGCTCCTTTTGACCGAGGGAGAGAAAATTGGATACGGTGAGAAGCTCTGCTACTTGGACAAACCTCTGATTGTTGGTAAGTTCACTTCTTTCAAGTGTTGGTTTTTACAAAAAATTTTAACACTTTTTTAACCTTTATATTAACTTCGCTTTTTTCTTGGCTGCTTGGTTGGGTAGTCGGCTGGCCAATATTTGGCACGACTAATTTAACTCACTTCCAGTCAACCCATGGGTTGAAAATCGCCATCTGGTGACGACAACCCATTTAAAAATTTTTTTAGCTCACCCGTCAAACCAAACCCTGAAAAATCAGTTTTTCCCTTTTTTCCAAGGAGACCATCAAGGAAATAGAACATTGATTTCACCAACTAAAAGTACCTGCAATGGCACCAAAAGTGATTCCCTATCCTTTATATAATAAACAACACCTAAAACCATAGTTTTTCATGTTAATCCTTTATAAAATATAATGTCGAGCAATGTGGGTGAAGGTAAAAATTTGACAAAACATGCGATCAATTCAGTCGCTTTATAAGAATTCCAATCAGTTCTCCCCTCCAGGCGCCAATTAGTACCCCTCCCCAGGCGCCACTTAATTACATTAATATTCTAAGGACCCACAAGCTTTAAGATCGCAGATTTTCAGCCCATCGCTCGATATTATATTTTATAAAGCATTTAAACGAAAAACTTTGTTTTATGGTTTGTTCAATTCATTTTAGGAATAAGCGACAATCTTTAAGAAAGTGTTTAAGCTGCTTGTTAAGATTTTGAATTCATCAGTGTCCAGTTAGAATACTTACTCCTATCTTAGGACTCGCAGTGTTAGGACCGATGACTCTTGTCGTTGGAAGCAACGTGGTGTTCTTCACACTGACTGTCTTAAACATTGAGAGCATTCGTCATCTACAACATCACGTGACGTCGTCCGACACAAGGAATTTGTTGGTGTACGTCAAGCTGTCATCACTGACAGGAGCTTTCTGGACAATGGCAGTGGTCGCAGAAGTAACCGATATGGATTTTCTGCGGTATCTAATTTTGATTATATCATTTTTTACATCATTCATTGAATTTTATATAATTGATACAGTAAGTTTTATATAATTGATACATTAAGTTTTATACAATTGATACATTAAGTTTTATATAATTGATGCATTAAGTTTTATAAAATTGATGCATTAAGTTTTATATAATTGATATATTAAATTTTATATAATTCATGCATTAAGTTTTATATAATTGATACATTAAGTTTTATATAATTGATAAATTAAGTTTTATATACTTGATGCATTAAGTTTTATAAAATTGATGCATTAAGTTTTATAAGTTGATGCATTAAGTTTTATAAAATTGATGCATTAAGTTTTATATAATTGATGCATTAAGTTTTATATAATTGATGCATTAAGTTTTATATAATTGATACATTAAGTTATCCCGTCGCAAAAGTTTTGATGTCCCACATCCAATGTATCTTTAAAATGATTAATCCCCAATAAGTCGCCATTAAAGGCAATATCCATATAGCTCACAATGATAAATGTACATGTTAAATCTTAGCTTCAATTATAAATCTGTATTTCAGGTTTGTTTCTATCTGTCTCAATGGACTTCAGGGTGTTTTCATCTTTCTCTCCTTCATTTGCAACAAGAAAATCATTACGCTATACGCTATGGCTTTTGCTAAGAGTACCAGGGAATCGACAGAGTACACTGATCCTAGATGTTGGGACTGAGTTCAGTCCTTGTCAAGTAAATAGATATTGGATTAAGATATGTTTAGGCTTAAAATGAAAAGACGGAAAAAAATTAAAAGGACTTCTTTTTCAGAGAGACACAGAGACTGAGCAAGCTTCGTTGCTATCTGGGAACACTTAAGACAGCAAGCTTCATTGCTATCTGGGAACGCTTAAGACAGCAAGCTTCATTGCTATCTGGGAACACTTAAGACAACAAGCTTCATTGTTATCTGTAAACACTTAAGTCAGCAAACTTCATTGAACTTGGGATCACTGAAGTTTTTCAACTTCAAATAATTTGTTTTTCTTGCCTTTTTTCTGTTTTGCTAAAAACGACGTTTGTCAGAAACGTCCTTTTAATTGTTTGTCTTCATACCAACTCGACAAATACCCTGTGACACTATTTAGAGACTGATCTGCTAAGGAATAAATCCAAGACGATGGCATCCTTTTTTTTCTTTCTTTTTTTTTTTTTTGTAACACAAATTTGTCGTTACTCCCATTTTATTAATATATCAAGGGAATCATCCAATATGACGTCATACATTGGGGTGGGGTGTTATGTCCGTTGACATCCCAATAAAAGAGGGTGTCTAAATTATGTGACCAATTGGGGACGATAGAGGAGTTCGAGGCCAAAATCAGCCAAAATAGCGTGACGCAAATGATGGATTATCCCATAATTAAAAATATATACATACGTTATCTGGGTCACTAATAGTTGATGTTTCACTTTGCTTCTCAAGATCAGGTTCAGAATTATGAACAGGCGTCATAATTTTCATGTGTTCGGTTTGAGTCTTTTGGACTTTCTAAGACAGGTCAATTGATAGCTAGGATTTGTGTCTTTTGGACTTTCTAAGACAGGTCAATTGATAGCTAGTGTTTATGTCTTTTGGACTTTCTAAGACTGGTCAATTGATAGCTAGGGTTTGTGTCTTTTGGACTTACTAGGACAGGTCAGGTGATAGCTAGGGTTTGTGTCTTTTGGACTTTCTAAGAAAGGTCAATTGATAGTTAGGATTTTTGTCTTTTGGACTTTCTAAGACAGGTCAATTGATAGCTAGGATTTGTGTCTTTTGGACTTTCTAAGACAGGTCAGGTGATAGCTAGGGTTTGTGTCTTTTGGACTTTCTAAGACAGGTCAATTGATAGCTAGGATTTGTGTCTTTTGTACTTTCTAAGACAGGTCAGGTGATAGCTAGGGTTTGTATATTTTGGACTTTCTAAGACAGGTCAGGTGATAGCTAGGGTTTGTGTCTTTTGGACTTTCTAAGACAGGTCAGTTGATAGCTAGGGTTTGTGTCTTTTGAACTTTCTAAGACGGGTCAATTGATAGCTAGGATTTGTGTCTTTTGGACTTTCTAAGACAGGTCAGGTGATAGCTAGGGTTTATGTCTTTTGGACTTCCTAAGACAGGTCAATTGATAGCTAGGGTTTGTGTCTTTTGGACTTTCTAGGACAAGTCAGGTGATAGCTAGGGTTTGTGTCTTTTGGACTTTCTAAGAAAGGTCAATTGATAGTTAGGATTTGTGTCTTTTGGACTTTCTAAGACAGGTCAATTGATAGCTAGGATTTGTGCCTTTTGACTTTCTAAGACAGGTCAGGTGATAGCTAGGGTTTGTGTATTTTTGGACTTTCTAAGACAGGTCAATTGATAGCCAGGATTTGTGTCTTTTGTACTTTCTAAGACAGTCAGTTGATAGCTAGGGTTTGTGTCTTTTGGACTTTGTAAATCAGGTCAGGTGATAGCTAGGGTTTGTATATTTTGGACTTTCTAAGACAGGTCAGTTGATAGCTAGGATTTGTGTCTTTTGGACTTTCTAAGACAGGTCAGGAGATAGCTAGGGTTTGTGTCTTTTGGACTTTCTAAGACAGGTCAATTGATAGCTAGGATTTGTGTCTTTTGTACTTTCTAAGACAGTCAGTTGGTAGCTAGGGTTTGTGTCTTTTGGACTTTCTAAGACAGGTCAGGTGATAGCTAGGGTTTGTATATTTTGGACTTTCTAAGACAGGTCAGGTGATAGCTAGGGTTTGTGTCTTTTGGACTTTCTAAGACAGGTCAGTTGATAGCTAGGGTTTGTGTCTTTTGAACTTTCTAAGACGGGTCAATTGATAGCTAGGATTTGTGTCTTTTGGACTTTCTAAGACAGTTCAGGTGATAGCTAGGTTTTATGTCTTTGGACTTCCTAAGACAGGTCAATTGATAGCTAGGGTTTGTGTCTTTTGGACTTTCTAGGACAAGTCAGGTGATAGCTAGGGTTTGTGTCTTTTGGACTTTCTAAGAAAGGTCAATTGATAGTCAGGATTTGTGTCTTTTGGACTTTCTAAGACAGGTCAATTGATAGCTAGGATTTGTGTCTTTTGTCTTTTCTAAGACAGTCAGTTGATAGCCAGGGTTTGTGTCTTTTGGACTTTCTAAGACAGGTCAGGTGATAGCTAGGGTTTGTATATTTTGGACTTTCTAAGACAGGTCAGGTGATAGCTAGGGTTTGTGTCTTTTGGACTTTCTAAGACAGGTCAATTGATAGCTAGGATTTGTGTCTTTTGTCTTTTCTAAGACAGTCAGTTGATAGCCAGGGTTTGTATATTTTGGACTTTCTAAGACAGGTCAGGTGATAGCTAGGGTTTGTGTCTTTTGGACTTTCTAAGACAGGTCAGGTGATAGCTATTGTTTGTGTCTTTTGGACTTTCTAAGACAGGTCAATTGATAGCTAGGATTTGTGTCTTTTGTCTTTTCTAAGACAGTCAGTTGATAGCTAGGGTTTGTGTCTTTTGGACTTTCTAAGACAGGTCAGGTGATAGCTAGGGTTTGTATATTTTGGACTTTCTAAGACAGGTCAGGTGATAGCTAGGGTTTGTGTCTTTTGGACTTTCTAAGACAGGTCAGGTGATAGCTATTGTTTGTGTCTTTTGGACTTTCTAAGACAGGTCAATTGATAGCTAAGGTTTGTGTCTTTTGAACTTTCTAAGACGAGTCAATTGATATCTAGGATTTGTGTCTTTTGGACTTTCTAAGACAGGTCAGGTGAAAGCTAGGATTTGTATATTTTGGACTTTCTAAGACAGGTCAGGTGATAGCTAGGGTTTGTATCTTTTGGACTTTCTAAGACAGGTCAATTGATAGCTAGGATTTGTGTCTTTTTGGACTTTCTAAGACAGGTCAATTGATAGCTAGGATTTGTGTCTTTTGTACTTTCTAAGACAGGTCAGGTGATAGCTAGGGTTTGTGTCTTTTGGACTTTCTAAGACAGGTCAGGTGATAGCTAGGGTTTGTGTCTTTTGGACTTTCTAAGACAGGTCAGGTGATAGCTAGGGTTTGTGTCTTTGACTTTCTAAGACAGTTCAGGTGATAGCTATGGTTTGTGTCTTTTGGACTTTCTAAGACAGGTCAGGTAATAGCTAGGGTGTGTGCAGCCCGGGGCGAGCCAAGCTTTTTGCCACCTCCATCTTCACGAAACAGCCCGCATGCCACATTTGAATGATTGTCCCCGACCTGCGACGCCGGACAGAGCGTGTCAAGTACACATGGACCAAGCATAAAACGGTCAAGAGTTTCTTTAAAAATGCATATTAAAAGGGGGCCGTTCGGGAGCGTTTACGACAAACAACCAACCAACCCCCACTTATAAATATTGTAAAAATTTGACATGTCATAAGGAGGTTGGCTTCACTATCCATGTCATAAGGAGTTTGGCTTCACTATATATGTCATTAGGATGTTGGCTTCCCTATACATGTCATTAGGATGTTGGCTTCACTATACATGACATTAGGATGTTGGATTCACTATAGATGTCGTAAGGAGGTTGTCTTCACTATGCATGCCGTAAGGATGTTGGCTTCACCATACATGTCGTAAGGAGATTGTCCTAACTATACATGACGTAAGGATGTTGGCTTCACTATACATGTCGTAAGGATGTTGTCATCACTATATATGTCGTAAGGAGGTTGGATGATTAAGTTCCGCTTAGCTGTTTGCTAATCGCTACACGAGAAATCCATATCTAATATTTTAATGAAATATATATGTAAGATTTTTTTTTATTAATGGCTTTAAATTTAATGCTATTTTGAAGCAAAAAACATTATGGGAAAGTATTTAGTTGCAATAATGGACATAAGTAACATACATATTTTAAAAAAATGAACTAAAGGTTATAGCCAAATTTACCAATCAATAAATAAACAAATGTGTCCAAATTATCAAAGTTTGGCTCTGTTTTGTGGTCCACCCTCTGGTCAAGACATATCTTACGTACCGTTAATATTTCTAACGTTTAATCTCTGTTAATAGTTGGCTCGTAGAAGAAACAATGCGTAACAAAAGACTAACCTAACGGTATGCAAATAAGACGAAACCAAAGCTAGTTATAATAACATTTAATTTAATTATATTATTACATTTCTATAAAAATGCAAATTTGAGTACAGGAGCAAAAAAACTGTACTACTTACAGCAAGGGGAAAAAACATACACTATTCTAAAAACAAAAATTAATTTATAAACACAATAATGTAACTTCTCGTACGTCTATCTAAGTCTCGCTACTTACATCTGCTAAGAAACCTGGTGGGATTTATATAAGAATGAAATTCGAACGCTCTAGTACAGAAAGCCTAGAAAATGTGTAACCTAATGGCATTCTGGGTGGAATGCTTTCGAATGTTAACAAAATTTTCACCAGACAGGAAAGGGAAGGGCAGGGAAGAAGGTACACAACACAGGTACAGGTTAACGTCAATATTATTGTCCTCCTAGCAGATAAGTTGTGGGGGATAAAAATGACTCTATTTTGAAGTTTAAAATAAGGCAAGTCCTACGCTATACTAGGCTATATATAACCTCCTACCTAACCAACTAGACCAATCAAAGCAATTTTTAAAGCTCAATTTATTATTCAGAGCTAAGAAACCAATTTAAAATAGAACCCTAAAACGTTTATATATATATATATATATATATATATATATTTATATATATATATCAAGTTATTGAAGTCAAATTAATTTAGAACTCAACGCCTATCAAACTCATATTTTAAGTAAGGAAACAAAATTAGTTCCAACTGTTTTATTGAACTGAAAGATAAAGCCAGTAGTTTTACATAAGTCTCACTTTTCGGCTCTTTAGTGACATGAAAGCGGATCGACCAAGTCGGCCACAAATCGGTGTTGACTCCGAAAAACTTAGTTTTTTTTTGAGTGTCCTAAAAAGAAATTTGTCTCTCAACATTTTCTGTATCTTTCTGCTGCTGATTTTTGTCTCTTTTGACGAATGAGTTTGCCCTGTTTTCGGTTTATAAGACCTTAGATTTAGATGGTACGCCTTATTGTCAAGTACACTTAATGTATTTTGCCTCAATCCTTTACCACCAAGTGTGTCAAAAGTATTAATTCTCGCACCATTCTGACACTATTTTGCTTGCTACTGAAATATTGTAATCATAGATGATAAAAGAAAACATCTCTTTTGAACGAGCTCCGAACAGCTCCGCTTCGGACAAATTTGTTTTTAGCTCCGGCTCAAGCTCCATTTCGATCTCCGGCAAAAAAATAAATAAGTATCTCCAATCAATCTACATCAGTCATGAATTGGACTAATTTGCTCTTCTGCAATTTAGTCCGAATTTTACCCTTTTTTATATATTTATAACGGAAAATGACTTAGTTTAAACGTTGTTTAGATGTAAGAAGTAAGTTTGGAGAGATATACGAGAGTAGTTGATGTTTGAATGTGATTTTATAAAAAAAAATATGCGTCAAACAAGAGAATGGCAGACTTTATTCGTGCAATCTTAATAAAATATGATTATTTATCTTACTTTAACTGTCTGATGACATCATTCTCATTGTTGCATAGTAACTTACCACGTTTAATTAAAATAAAGTATGTAGCTTGAATTGTGTGAAATTTTCAACTTCAACAACGTCATTATAAGGTTACGAAGTTTATTTTAAATGTATGCAAAATCTGACATTAAAGTATTTCCCCCCATTTAAATTCATTTATAAGGATGAAAAGTTGACGCGTTTGAAAAATGTTTAAAGTACTCATGATTCTTCTAGAATTCTTAATGTTACAGAAATGTTTCGCGCAAAGATCCCACTAGTGACCTTTGTTGAATAATAAAGTTCTGAGTTTTCAGAGGAGCACGTACAACGCTTAAAAACTCCGTGGCCAAGTAAATGTATATATAATTCAGTATAGGTTCTGACAACTAGATAGTATTACATTTATATAAACAAGTTAACCATCTTTGAATCTATAAGTACAGGAATTGGATTGATAATCTTTAGCAGGAAAATAAACTACTGTTCTAAATTGATTGTTTCATTAAATTGTTTCCTCCCAGTTGGTTTAAAAATAGTTACGCTCTTTGTGTTCAACACTATATTAAAATTGAATTGAACACTGTTATGTAGAAGATGTGTTTACTTCACTTTCCCCGTGCCGTGAATGCTGTCTAACCCCAACTTAGGCTGCGTTTAAATTAGGCGTGGCTTATTCCCTTTGATCTTGGCCTTTATTTACTACCCCTACCAACTAAAAATAATTAATATGTTCTAACAGAATTTTCTGAAAAGTTCGGATGTAAACTAGACAGGTAAAAATATGTAAGGCAATTCGAGACCTTTCAGTAGGATATAATATAAAAGCGGGATCCATTTTTGGAGAAAGGAGAGATATTTTTCACTTCACGAGAGAAATGTAGTATTCTATGTGTACTCATACGTGTGTATTCGCATACATCATTGTACCTTATTTTTGTGACACATTGTACTAACTGTGTACCGGTACAAGACCTATCATACTCTGTAAGATGGTGAATTTTTTATTATATTTCTATTGTTTAGTACCATACTCTGTAAGTTGGTGAATTTTTTATTATATTTCTTTTGTTTTGTACTTATATTAATACTTAAATAAATCTTATTAATTGTAATTAGTACTCTTTTGAGTGTCGTATTTTTACTGGTGTTTTTCCCATATGGTTTCGTCCCTTGTTATGCACTGTTTAGAATGAGCCATAAACTTTTTAAAAAAAAGAGATTAATTTCTTACAATAGACAGCAGTGCGTAACAGAAACTTAACCAACATTTATTGGCATTGAATTGGTTTGAGATAAAAATATTGTCAGTGACATTTAATGCTAGAAGTGTGCACCTCGCGACTGAAACTGGTTAGAGCAACCTTTTGAGACGGAAGAGCCAAAAGTTACAATTTACAAAATTTACCAGTTTTTAAAGACCCACTAACTTTTTTATTTAATTAATTTTAACATAATTATTAATATTTGCGCATGGAACTGGAGAGCCGCATCTTGACATCAAAAGAGCCGCATGCACAAATGTAACAATACGGACAATACTTGTAACAGTAAGGATCAAAATTGTAACAGTAAGTATCATAAATGTAAAAGTAAATACATAAAATGTAACAGTAAGGACCATAAATGTAACAGTAAGGACCAAAATGTACCAGTAAGGACCATAAATGTAACAGTAAGGACCATAAATGTAACAGTAAGGACCATAAATGTAACAGTAAGGACCATAAATGTAATTGTAAGGACCATAAATTAACAGTTAGGAACAAAAATGTAACAGTAAAAAACAAACAAATGGAAAACTTGTTTCGTCTGTTGTTTATGTCAAAAAATAAGAAAATAATTTAATATACAAATAAAATAAGTAATGACAAATTAAAAAAAACATTTAAAAAAAAAATACACTGTTTTATTTGTTTTGAGATTATTATTATTGTAAGTGGTTTTATATAGCGTGGTAGCCCAGCCTAGGGCTTGGCTCACCACGCTGTACATACAATTTAAAAAAAAAAAAAAAACAAAAAACATAAATATTAAATCAATTAAAATACAATAATTAAATAAAGCAAAACAAATGTATAGTTAAAACTATTAATACACTGTTTTATTTGTTTTGAGATTATTATTATTGTAAGGGGTTTTATATAGCGTGGTAGCCCAGCCTAGGGCTTGGCTCACCACGCTGTACATACAATTTAAAAAAAAAAAAAACAAAAAACATAAATATTAAATCAATTAAAATACAATAATTAAATAAAGCAAAACAAATGTATAGTTAAAACTATTTCCATGTCAAGCCGTGGACGACACAGAGCAGCAACGTTTATCAGTCAGAGGTGGGAATCAGTCAGGATAGCAGAGTTTAAAAAGATGTGTTTTGAGTGCAGTTTTGAAGGCTGTGGTGGTCGGTTTATTGCGAATGTATTGGACGAGAATTAAATTGTTTGGGGGCACAGAAAGAGAACGATCATTCACCGTATGTTTGGGAACAGAAAGAATACATGCGTCTGCGTAGGGGCGAAGCTGTCGAAGGGGTGAATAGACAGAGATAAGTTTGGTTAGATAGGAAGGGGAGGAATTCGAGAAAAAGTTGTGGCAGAGAACAGAGAGTTTTTATTCAATACGTGCTTGTACAGGGAGCCAATGAAGTGAATGAAGTAGTGGTGTGACGTGACCACGTTTTTTTGCCTTTAGAACTAGCCTAGCAGCTGAGTTTTGAACCTTTTGTAATTTTTCTATGAATAGTTTTGGTGAACCTGATAGAAGAGAGTTACAAGAGTCAAGACGAGAGAGAACTAGAGCACAGACTAGAGTTTTTATTGAGCTAACTGTGAGCTATTGGCAGATAGAGCTGATCTGGCAAATAGTGGTGTATGCAGAGCGACAAATGTGAGAGTTATATTATCAAGAGACATGTTGTTGGACAGAATATAACCAAGATTCCTAGCGGAGAATGTAAACTATATATCAGAGCTACCTACATGAAATGAAGTGGGGAGAGCTGAGTCAGAGGATGATTTGTGAGTGTGAATAAGTAGTACTTCCGTTTTGTCATCGCTTAGCTTCAACTTGCTGAGTGTCATCCATGTCTTGACATCATCAATGCTCTCTTGCAAAGTCCGGATAGCAGAATCGACAAGAGAGGGATGGGTATGCTTGTAAAGCTGCATGTCATATTTGCGAATGACTGGCTCTGCACAGCATGCTTCCCGAGGAGTAGCAGTGGCGTGGTATACATTGTGAATAGAACCGGGCCCAAAACAGAGCCCTGTGGTACTCCGTACACTAAGTCAGCACTGACGGAGAGACAGTCATCGAAAGCGACCGCCTGCGTTCTATCTGAAATGTTGGACCTAAACCAAACCAAAACTGATCACAAAATTCCAAAGTAATTTTCAAGGGTTTTGTAAGGTCTAAGAGGAACAGGGTGGAGATATCACCGCAGTCAAATGCGAGCAAGAGGACATTGGTGACTCTCAGAAGAGCTGTCTCAGTGCTATGGAAAGGTCGATAGGCCGACTGATTAGGACTGAGAAGAGAGTGGTCGTTTAAGTAAGCAAAAAGTTGTTTTAGAACTAGTTTTTTAATGTCTTTGGATAAGAATGATAAGTTAGATAAAGGTCTATAGTTTTTTTGTTTTTTTTAAATTGATAATGATGCTCCAATTCTTAAGGACCAACGATAGGAGCTTCTTGTAACATAATTTCAGTGGATTAATCATTTATAAATATAACAAAATTCTTGACCTGTGGGTATGTTCAATTTAATGAGACATATTATAGCATCTATAGAGTTAGTGGGTCACTTCACATGCAAATAACGTTAGTCCTGAACGGCACAAAACTCAATATCTCAGATTTCAAGGATCTTAACAAGATGGTAAGTAATAAAAAATGGTTTCCTTTATGTTTGTAAAGAATCGCTCTACGAGATCTTGAATAAAAAACACAGTCATTCTACGTTCATTATAGATTTGACATTATTGTCTATAGCAGCGTCTATTCTCCGCCTCGTTCTGACCTTAACCATGTATTTCCTTTTTGCAGTCATGCGTACTGAGCCTGGGAAAAACACCATGTTCCTTTGCTTGAACATGATATTGGCTCAAATCTCTCTAATTGCTAGCTAAAACATATAAGTACAATCATGAAAATACAACAGTTTTTAAATAATAGTTAGTGCCATGGCGTGAAATAAGGTGTCGACTTACATGAAGAACATGTTTTTATTAAGTATTAGCGATTACCCGGCATGGATTGCAATGCCACCCAAAGAGAGAAAGTGTTTGCATTTTGATTATGTTTCTTCAAGAGCTTTTAAATACACACAGTTTTTCTTGTTTTTCCGTCTGGTACATACACAAATAAATCAGAGGTTTTCCGACGCGAGAGCAGGCCACATACATCTGTCCATGGGAGAAGCATGGGTTTTCCAAATTTAGTCCGCAAACTTGTAACGATTGTCCCTGTGCTTTGTAGATAGTCATTGCAAACGCGTGTCGCACCGGAAACTGCAGGTGTTTGATGTCTTCGCGATTCACAGAAAATGGATCTTCAATTAGTTTAAATTGAATATCTTCTTTTTTAAAAGAGTGAGTCTTTTATCAACTTCTTCTATCAAAAGATTAATTTCTTTAGCAAATTGTTTTCCCAACTCGACGTACTTGTCCTGAGGAATATGCTGTTCACAAGTGGAGAAGTGACTCATTTCACCATTTAGTAACTGGGTTTGGAAAAGCTTCATTTTCAGGTTAAAAGCTTTTACTGCAACAAACAGCAAACATTTCAAAAACAAGTTGTTGCTTACCTTAAAGTTGAACGTTAAGGCAATTTAGATGTGTTGTAATATCACAAAAGAAGAAGAGGTCATAATTCCAGTACTCATCTTCAAGCTCAGGAATTCCTATGCTTCGTCTTCTAGGAATTAGATATATCCTTTTTCAAAGCAACAAATCGCTGAAGCACTTTCCCTCGGCTTAACCATCTCACTTTTGTATGGTATATTACGTCACTGTAATCGGCGTCTATATCTTCAAGAAAAGCTTGAAAAGCCTTATGTTTGAGTCCTCTTGATCTTATGTGGTTGACTCTTTTGACAAAAACCTATTAAACATGTTCTAAATGTAACATTTGGCTACACAAGGCCTGCACATGTATAATGTAATTATATTTTGTAATTTGCCTTGCGATAAAGTTTTTAAGAAGCTCAACTGTTCCCTTATTAATATCCGTCATATTCCGGGAACCATCGGTTCAAATGGCCACTAATTTTATAAAATCTAATCCCAACTTATCTTTCAAGCACTTTATCACTTCATGAAGATATCTTTTCCGGTTGTGCGACCTGATATGGAGCACATTCCAGCGAGTTCTTCGGTAATTTCACTGTGTTTGTCAACACCTCTAATGAAAAGGAGAAGTTGGGCGGTGTCTTTTAAATATGTGCTTTTGTCCATGGCTAGAGAATCAAAAGAAAATTCACAAGCTTTCTGCATTAATTGTTCATGAAGATTGGTGAAAATATCAGTTATGCTTCTTTGCACTGTCATTCGCGATAAATCGATTTTTTTAAATAACACAGTTTTTTCCGGTCATTATTCAGACGTAGCAATCAGCGTGCACTTCTTCACAAATTCGCCTTCAGTAAATGATTTCTCAGCAGTTGCAATTTCCCTTTAAATAGAAAAAGCTGATCTTGATAGCAATCTCATTTTCACTGCTCTTTTCCTTGAAAAATGTGTGCTCTCCAGTAAGAGTTTTCGATAGATTCGCTGCTTTAATGGATTTTTCATTTGGTCCAATTTTGACAAAATAGGATGTTTATATTCAAAATGCCGACGAAGATTATACTCTTTCGGCGCAGCCACTGTGTCACGACAAACGAGGCACAAGTAGTTTGTCCTTGAACTCTGTAAATAAGTATCTATTTGTCCATTCAGGATTAAAAATTATGTGCTCTATCTCTAATTTTCTCTTTCTGCTTTGATTCATGGCGCTTAAATATTTCAACTACACGTCTACAAGTATTATACTGAAATAAAAGCACATAATATCAAAATAACCCGATACGTGAGTTCAACACAACACAATTCTACACAATTGTGAAAAAAATAGTAAAAAGCCACTCTGCACAGAAGACATTGGTTTTATACACACTTAGGCTACGCTACCTAGTAGGCCATGTTGATTGAGAATACATAAGCGAGGTAAACCGTAGTCAAGATCACATTGGAGAAAGAGGAATTGCTCGAGAAAAGCGTGCGTGTGTGACTTAATATCGTCGCAAGAAAAGAAAACGTGTAGTGAAATATTTACACAACGATACAAAAATTAGTAGATCTAATTTAAGTTGATTAAACAAAACAAAATATTACTTTCATGTATATGTGGGGAAATTGTTTTTAAAATATTTTTTATTTGATTATTTAAAAGGAAAATACATATTTATAGTTTTATACTGTATTTAGACATATCGTAATATTATATATCAATAAGCTAGGGAATATTAATATTAATTTATAATATTATGATTTTTTCGCCAAAGTCTTCGCGGGCCACAAAGTGAGTGCTCGCGGAGCGCTGTATGTTGTGCAGGCCTGCTCTATAGGATCCAGACGTCTACTTCCATTTATCTATTTCCTCTGGTGGGGAAATTGTAAAAATTGAAACACACAAAGCTGTGTCAAAATACGAGAGTGTGTGATTCACCACACAGATCCCGGCTTTTAAATATTAAGAACACTTGTACAGTTCAGTACTGAATTCGCGGTGGGCCATCATTGAGTCAGAATCATGACTGCAACCTTTCAAACTCAAGGAAAACTGGAGAAAAAAGAAGTAAGACAAGGTTCTTATCAAGAAATATGTTTAAACGTGAACTGCGGAATTGCGAGTATGAATGGCTTGAATGACTTCACTGTTCACAACACCAAGGTTGTTTGTATTGTTTTGCGTGTCGTCTATTGTCCAAAACAGTATTTGCTTTTGCTATATCAGGATTTAAGTATTGGAAACATACAAATATTATTGTAGAACATGAAAATGGAGTAGTGCATTGCAAGGATATGATTTGTTTCGACTGAAAGAAGCCAGGTGTTTAGGTCTTTATTAATCAAAGACCATAGGTCAAAACAGAAGTACTGGCATAAAGTTCTGACTCGTGGGGATAAAGTCGTTCGCTTTCTTGCCTCCAGAGGTTTTGGTCAAACTATTGGGTCAGTAAACAATGGAAATTGTTTAGGTATTTTAGAGCTGCTGAGTGAATTTAACCCTTTTTGGAAGAGTATCTCAAACTGTATGGAAATGCTGGAAAGGGTAACACATCATATCTGTCGGCAAATATTTGAGAAAATTAATTGATCTAATGGAGCAACATTTCTTTTGTGCTATTCTGGAAGAAATTATAGAGTCAAAGTATTATTCAAAAAGTTATGATTCCTTTTGAGACATTTCTCACATTGATCAACTGACATTTACGGTCCGGTACATTCCAGGATGTAAGTCTGTGGAACGTTTTATCAAGTTAATTTCCATATTTTGCCATGGAGCAAAGGATCTGACAGACACTGTTGTGTATCAAAGGATCTAACAGACACTGGTGTGTATCAAAGGATCTAACAGACACTGTTGTGTATCAAAGGATCTAACAGACACTGTTGTGTATCAAAGGATCTAACAGAAACTGTTGTGTATCAAAGAATCTAGCAGACAATGTTTTGGATTTCCTAAAGGAGAACGAAATTATGTCTTCAATTTGGCGTGGTCAATCGTATGACAAAGCTTAAAATGTATATGTCTGGACGCTACACTGGATTGCAAGCACGAGTTTGCCGTGTATGTCCCTTGTGCTGGACACATTCTGAACTTAGTGGGCTTAAAAGCAGCAGAGTTTTGTCTACAAGTTGGACAATTCTTTGACTTTGTTCAGCGCCTTTATATCCTTTTCTCAGCTTCCACACATCGATGGAATGATCTGGCATCTTCCTTAGGCAAATCTCTAGTTGTCGTAAAGTATCTGTTCTTAAGACGGCCCTGATTGTAAAATGTGAATTGACTAGTTACATGCTACAATATAATAATACTGCAACTTAATTACAAGTAACTAACTTTGTTTCAAGGTTGTTACACCAATGGTTCTGACTCAAAAAGAGATCCATTAAAACATTTAAACATTTAATAAGTGGATTTGTTACGTATTTCTTGGAATGAAAAATCAATAGGGATTTCACTCATGGAGCAATGACATTGTTTTCAAAGTTTCTCTTTCAGTTGAAAGTCGCACTTTTAGACAGAAAAAAGAGGTCATCTAGCACTCACCGACTCCAAGCTCATATTTAATGTAACATCTTCGTTTAAATTCGTACCTCAGGTTGCGTGTATTCTTACTGAGCTATTTAGTTTTAAGCTCATGCCCTGAAAGTGTTTTGGAAACATCGAGACTGAAAGATTGTGTGAGATGAATGTGTCCGACAGCAACATGACCTTTGACCTGTATTTAAGAGCCATTGATGCTGTTTATGATGAGATCGATAAAAATGTTACCCTGCTCAGTGCAACGGTGCAGACAAGGTATGTCAGTTGCCTTGCTAAATTGGCCAAGACGTATTTAATGTGGTTTTTATCTTAAAATATTCTTCGTCTTTTTCTGGCGCACTTGCGCAATGGTATAGCTTGATATATACACATTATATGATTATATGTAAAATATATATTTAAATTAATGTTGTGTAGAATAAGTAAAATAATGCTTTTTAATTCATTCCATTACTATTTTACCACTGACAAAATATTTCTGATTATTTTTAATGAAAATGAATGGCTACCAGTGTTCCCAAATCGACACAAATATATTTTTCAAATAATTTTATACAGACAACTATTTAAAAAAGTTGTTGAAATTAAAACCGTGAATGTTAATTTTTTGGAAAAATATATAAACAAGACTACATTTGTATGACCTTGTGAAATATACAAACGAGTCTTGATGTTATGACTGTATGTTATATGACCATTAGGCTAGAATTTATTGTATGGTATTTGGGTTAGGGTTATTTTATCCTAGTTATTCTAAAACATTTTAAAAAATAGTTAGAAAAAATTAAACACTGAGCTTTATCGTTAAGTTTCACTTCAAAAGAAACATTCCCTAAATCTAATTTTTAAGGAAATAGTAGAACAAGGTATGAGGAAGCTTAAATCGAAAAACCAAACAATAAGAGAACAACGTTTTGGCTAAGATTAAATGTACCCCCTACCTTGATTGGGAAAATGCTGTTTACAAGATGACCGTATCTTATTTTTTTCCCTTCTTTAAACTGAGCGTTTTTACGTCTTCAGCCAATGCAAATACTGCTATGCGATATTATTAACTTACTATTGTTAATTCCATTTGCTTTGGTATCGGTTTCTTTGTATACTGGGTTCGGTCCTTTATTTTGTATTGCTTATCCTACGAGGCAATTTAAATACAGATTAAAATTTATAAGCAATATAATGGTACGTAACAACACCAAAGACACGTTACTCTGACACAACTAGTCAAGGAGACAGTATCCAATTTTCTTTCCCTTGTTCAAAATGATTATATATACGTCAGCATCCAACACAAATACGACTGGCCATAAAAGGGAGATAACAAAACTCATAATGAGAGTGAACCTGTCTTCTTGTCTAGTTGGGGTAATAATTAATTTTGAGTGAAAAAAGAAGGCGTTGCAGTTCTAGAGTGCTATACAAAAGTCGCAACAGTTTTTAACATGAAAATCATGACACAGGACGCCCTAGCTTTCGAGAAAAGTGAAAGGGATCTGACAGAGTGTACTGATCTTCAAAGAAGATAAATCCAAAAGGTTGACACTACTATATGTGTCATAAGAAGTTTGGCTCCACTATATATGCCGTAAGGATGTTGGCTGGCTACCTGAAAGATCTTGGGTTAAGGCAGTCATCAAATGTACCGTTTATGTTTACAACTACAGAAGGAGAGATGATCATCATTGCTGCCTATGACATCTTATTAGCTGCTAGGAACACAATATTTCGTGCAATCGTCAAAAAGGCTACTTCATCAAAATTTGACGCAAAAATCTTCGTGAATTTAAATTCTTTTTTGGTTGTAATGTTCACGCAAGAGGAGGATGGTATCTGGCTAGGATGCTAGGTTAAACAAGCAAAGTTATTGAGAGCTTTGGAATGCTAGATTCTAAACCTGTATTTACTAAAACTGATCCTGGTGTGAAGTTGAGAAAAGAAGAAGGTCATTAATTTGATGAGGGACTTTACCAATCAACTGTGGCTAGTCCTGTGCTATCTGTTAAATTGGACCAGACCTGATATTACTTACGCTGTGGATATTATAGTCAAAGTCTGTGCTCATCAATCAGAACAACAATGGACGGCGGTAAAACGAATTCTAAGATACATAAGGGTACGTCGAATTATGGAATTGGGAGTCACAGCCGTGAATCTACTGAATGTGTTAGCTATTGTGATGCAAATTGGGCAGGAGACATTGATGACAGAAAGTCTACATCTGACTATGTGTTCCATATGGGTAGTGGACCTACACGTTGGAGAAGTAAGAAACAATCATGTGTGGATTGTCAACAGCAGAAGCTAAATATTTGTCGCTTTCAAGTGCAGCACAGGAGGCGCTTTGGCCGAGACCACTTACATCTGATTTGTGATGTAACCAAAATGTGGCCACTGTCATATTTGAGGACAATCCATAAAGATAATCAGAGACATGATTGGTGTGAAACCAGTGAATTAATTTTATTTAGTATTTTGAGAAGGTGTGTTGGAAAAGGACAAAATGCTGAATGTTAATTACGCATTGTTTTGCACACCACATTGTTGTGTGTGACGTCATGTTTTCATGCTGTCTTGCTCGTGCTCCATGTTAGAAGAACTCAGGACCCCATGTTGTTCTCTTACAATAAAACGTTTAACTAGCCTTCAGAGTTGCCTCTACTTGTTTGGTTGTCTTCCTTGTGACGTAACTTTGCAATTAAATATTTTCAACACATTCAGCGTCTGACCTTACGCCATCTTCATACAAAAACTGTGGCTTGTCGGTTTGCAAATATGATTATTAAATGTAAATGTCAATAAGCCTACATAATAAGATTAATTACTTCATCTAGCCATGAACACACGAAAGAACATTCAAAACAATTCATCTTTTCATCATCTACACTTCTTTATTTAAATTTAAATTTTACTTCTGTAGCATTCTTATTCTTTCCCTTGCCACGTGACACACGAGCTGTCTCGGTGATTGGTCATATTTATTACAAATATGTATTTCATCAATTATCAATCTCATCTTTATTTTATCCGCTCCTGAAAACAATCCCACTAGATAACCTTATAAGGTTACGAGCGTTCACACACGTGGGGTAAGGGTGAAGGTCGGAAAAAAAAATTGTTTATCGTCGCCCGATCTGACAAAAGGTTATCCTTCCTATGTTTATTGATCCAGAAATTTACATACGACATACGAGCTGTCTCGGTGATTGGTCATATTTATTACAAATATGTATTACATCAATCTCATCTTTATTTTATCGCTCCTGAAAACAATCCCACTAGATAACCTTATAAGGTTACGAGCGTTCACACACGTGGGGTAAGGGTGAAGGTCGGAAAAAAAAATTGTTTATTGTCGCCCGATCTGACAAAAGGTTATCCTTCCTATGTTTATTGATCCAGAAATTTACATACGACCACGCAGAGATGTTTACTTGTGTGATAGAATAGTTAATAATGCATTAAGTCCCTGGCCATTAAGGGCTTATCTCTATGTGTGACGCTGCTCGCTGGTCGAAAAATAATTATAATGTGTATGTTTGAGTCTCATTTTGATAGAAAATGCATAGAAATAAAAGGAAGAAAAAGAGAAAGAGAGAGAGAGAGAGAGAGAGAGAGACAGATAGTTTACCTTTCGCTGGTAGCATGTCCTTACATCCTATATTAATATATTTAAAAAAAAAAAACAATTAATGCAGTTTAGATTTTTTTATCAATTCTAAATGGACATGATGATCTGAAAAATAGTATTAACAATTTATTTGTTGAATCCTAAAATTGTTAAAATCGATTTCGTTGTAAATTAAATTTAGAACGCACAAGTTTATTTCGGAGAAATGAGGCATGCGCGTAGGTCACATCATTAAAAGTTGTGGGCTGCATGCGACAATCCGGTTGGAGACATCTAGGTTTCAACTAACAGCCAATTGTTGATGGATTAGGGTAAAAAATTATAAAAGATATAAGAAAACGAACCCCAGAGAGCTAGCCGTTAATGTATGGCTTTAGCATCTTGCAAACAATTGCTGGATGTCTTCATCCTCTTCAGTGGCGCCACACCCCAAGTAGGGCCCTGGCCTGCTCCACCACATCCTTCCATCCGGACAACACCATCAGTGGCGCCACACCCCAAGTAGGGCCCCGGCCAGCTCCACCACATCCTTCCAATCCAGATATCACCATCAGTTGCGCCACACCCCAAGTAGGGCCCTGGCCTGCTCCATCACATCCTTCCATCCGGACAACACCATCAGTGGCGCCACACCCCAAGTAGGGCCCTGGCCTGCTCCACCACATCCTTCCATCCGGACATCACCATCAGTTGCACCACATCCCAAATAGGGCCCTGGCCTACTCCACCACATCCTTCCATCCGGACAACACCATCAGTGGCGCAACACCCCAAGTAGGGCCCTGGCCTGCTCCTGGACAACACCATCAGTGGCGCCACCCCCCAAGTAGGGCCCTGGCCTGCTCCACCACATCCTTCCATCCGGACATCACCATCAGTTGCGCCACATCCCAATTAGGGCCCTGGCCTACTCCACCACATCCTTCCATCCGGACAACACCATCAGTGGCGCAACACCCCAAGTAGGGCCCTGGCCTGCTCCGCCACATCCTTCCATCTGGACATCACCAACAGTGGCGCCACACCCCAAGTAGGGCCCTGGCCTGCTCCGCTACATCCTTCCATCCGGACATCACCATCAGTGGCGCCACACCCCAAGTAGGGCCCTGGCCTGCTCCACCACATCCTTCCATCCGGAACGATCCAAGGCTTTCTGCCTCCATGCGTGAACCCTTAACTGGTGTAAATCCTTCTCTATATCGTCGATCCATCTCTGCCTTGGACGACCGGTGATTCGTCGGCCCTTAGTTGTATGCCTGTACATCACGTTTGCTGCTCTACATTCCGGCATCCTGACAATATGTCCTGCCCGGCGCAGTCTGCCTGTTTAAAATTGTTGCGAATGTGGTTGGGTCATTTTACAATTGGCAGAGCTCTTGGTTTGAACGAACTTTCCAGATATCATTTTCCATCAATGGGCCGTATATTTTTCGGAGGATTTTCCTCTCCCATGTATTTAGAAGGTTCTCAAATTTTCTATTAAGGGTCCAAGTCTAACTAGCGTAAGTTACTACTGGTCTTATGATAGTGGTGTATAATGTCTTCTTTGTTCCCCTTGAGAGGCGTTTGCTTCCCAGTAGCTTTTGTAGGCTGAAACTGGAACGGTTGCCTGCTGTTATCCTTCCTTTCACCTCCGACCTCTGACATTTTTTTCATTGTGCTCGTTTATAGTTCCCCCTAGATATTTGAATATACACACGCTCTCAAATTTTTGGTTGTTTATATTGATGTTGTTATCAGCGTGGGAAATTCGTGACATCAACATATATTTTGTCTTTGGTTCAATCACATCAAGACCAGCTTTGACTGAGGCGTTTTCAAGTTCCCTGAATGCTACTTTAAGTATGCCTATGCTGTTTCTGCCCAGGAGCGCTGTATCGTCTGCATATGCCAGCTACTGCAATGGTTGGCTATATAAGGCTGTAGTATGAAAACTATCTTCAAACCGTTCCCTTAGGAAAATCACATCACGAGAGAGAGCGCAATAAGAGTGTCTTAAATTTGGAATGACTTTCTTTTCATGACTCATGGCATAAAACACAAGAGATTTGAGTGCATTTCCTTTAATGAAGTTCACTGGTGTAATCACTTCAATGAGAACATTTTTCAGTTCATCAGGCATGGTCTTCACCTTGGCAATGAATAATGCACAAATATTTTCGTATTCTAAAGTTTGAAAACCAAAAGACAACCAAGCAGAGATGGTGCGCCATTAGTACAGACGCCAATGCCATATTCCCATTTGATACCATGGGCCTCAGAGTATCTGTCCCCTTTATCAAATGTTCATTTTGCAGTTGTTCTGGTGCTGAGAGTCTCGCAAAAAATATCGTCACTTGCTTGTCACGTACATATGGTCGCAAATTTGATGTATATTTGCGACGTCCATTGTTTCATCAAGCTGGATCGCAAAGAAGTTGAAAATCGATTTCTAAATCTTCGAGACCAACCGCGACAGTATGCAATCAGACATAGCAGCTAATCGTCTCCTTACAGTATCGTTTGACAGGAAAACATGTTTAGCTTCTAAAGTTCAGAACTACCCAGCATATTCGATATGATATCTTTGCAGCAAGGTACTAATATCAACTGTTATCCGATGCTGTGAGATTTCTTTGTGGCAGCCATTTTCCTTTAAAACCGCATGTGACCAGCCTTAATGCAGTGAGAAAACATTCCTGTGTCATCCAGGCTGGATTTGTTTCATCGTTCGGCTTGACTTTTAATGGAGTCGACATCTTTGCTTTTTAAGCATGAATGGTTCTTTTTCGAATATCTCTTTAACATTGCTGGGCTTTAGGGAAGTGGAAACCAGCTTCCACAGGATGCAAAAAAAAAACAGTTAAACCTATTTCAAACATGAATATTCACATCTCAATAACTTTTTGGAGGCTTTGTAATTTATTCCAAAAAAAACTAATAGTTAAATTTTATTCTAATGTGTAATTAATAATTTTTAAGTTAACAATTCTAAACTAGATTAAATAGGCCAAATGATTCAGATAACAGATCATCCAAAGTATAACCAGCATCATTTAGAAAAGAAAATATTACCTATGGAAAAATGGAGGATGGGCTACGAGGCATAATAAGGACAGAGAAAGTTTCCACCAAGTGATTTGGAGACATATGAACAAGGTTTGCTAAACTTGAATAAATAGACAGAAAAAGATTTGGACATTTCGGCTTAAAGCCTTCATCAGCAAACAAAACAAATAGAAGTAGAACAAGTAATAAAGCACAGTAAAAAAAACACCAACTTTGGTGGCCTCTTATTTGCCGGAATTAGGATTACAGGAAGTGAAGGAATATAAATATTGTTACTGTGAAAAATAAGGTAGAGAGTCTTAAGGGACCAAGATATTTAGGGATTCTTAAAATTTAAGGAAAAAGGAAAGAAGAAATAAGGGGGAATTGAGAGACATTTGTAGGAGAGTATTTGATTCATACTATGTGGAGATATGGTGCCGAAAAGCTGAAAATATTTTCATTTTAACTCTCTTTGGAGTGTTTGTGCAAGAAATAAGTGTCGTAATTGCAGCACATATTGCAGCACCTTTATGTTGCTCTCTGTTCTTATATTTCATTTACACAACTTGAATGCAGTCCATCAATTACTATGTGTTTGGAGATGCATGCTCCACCAAATTTAAGGTTAACTTTAAGTTAACCATCACTTAGTCTTAATTGCAAAGATTCGTCACACGGCTGTTTGAAATCTAAGAGATAGGTAGTCACTGAAACGTTACTGAAACATTTGCTGTACAACATCCCAACGGTGCCACAATTTTGTCATATAATTGTCATACATTTGTAATGTTAAGTTAAACGTACATTTACATTGATGACAATATTTATTGTAACTGCAGCTATAGAGGAATGCGACAGATAAGCAGCACTGCACTTTAATCAAAGTCTTGTTATAAATTATGTTTAAAATCATTATAAAAATGAATACATTGTTTTATTTTAGCTTTATTATCACCCAAATCAACTGAAACTTGCAGCAAATAGTAAATATTGAAAGAGTCTACAGAAAGACCCAACAACAATGATTTGAAAAATAAAATAAAATAAACATTTTCTTTTTTTTTTTAATTTTTAAAACCTGACCAATTTTATTATCTTATTTTTTATATTTTTATATTATTTTTTTTTTTTTTGATTTACAAAAAAATAAAGACTAACACGAACCCACGACTCAATCAAATACCACTGCATAAACACGCATTTGAGAATCCCATTCCAGTCAGTTGAAATCTCTACTATTGGAAACAACAAAAGGCAAACCATTAGCACTATTACCCTGAGGACTTATGGGATGGCATTCAAAACGCCACACACCCACCCAAGGACTTCGGCCGTGTGATTCAATCGTTATCCGTTGGTGGGCATTAGTTAAATGGATCACTCACGTGATGGCCTGGTCAACAAAGACTTGTTTCAACCAGCTCAACGCGGATCCTTTTTGTTGTTGCTTGTTGTTTGTTCGTCTTTGAAGCCTATCAGCCGTCGCTTCCGTCATCTTCATTTAGGTCTAATGTCTAGTCAATCATATTTATTTTACTAGCCGTTCGACACCATGATAGCAAATCCCAAATAATAAACAAAAACTTGAGTTGTATCATGTAATTGAGAATAAGATATCAGAAGAGAAGACTGTGATTATTAAGGTATTTAGAAGATCTCATGCGCTCTATATGGTAACGCAGTGGAGTTAATCCGATGGCCAACAGAAACTGCTCTCAAGAATTCAAGAGTGAAACTTTAAAAATGAAATAGTATTTATTCAAAGCTCGTTGTTGCAAATTTAAAAGTAACACGAAAACAATTTTAAATAATTTTCGATGTTTTTTTTTAAAAATAAAGCCAAACTTTAAAAAAAAATATGTAAAGACCTGAAATCGTCTAATTATCCAAGTAAACCCACGTAGGTCTGTATCCGCAATGGTAATAAGGTCTGTGTCCGCAATGGTAATCAGGTCTGTGTCCGCAATGGTAATAAGGTCTGTGTCCGCAATGGTAATAAGGTCTGTGTCCGCAATGGTAATAAGGTCTGTGTCCGCAATGGTAATAAGGTCTGTGTCCGCAATGGTAATAAGGTTTGTGTCCGCAATGGTAATAAGTCTGTGTCCGCAATGGTAATAAGTCTGTGTCCGCAATGGTAATAAGGTCTGTGTCCGCAATGGTAATAAGGTCTGTGTCCACAATGGTAATAAGGTCTGTGTCCGCAATGGTAATAAGGCCTGTGTCCGCAATGGTAATAAGGTCTGTGTCCGTAATGGTAATAAGGTCTGTGTCCCCAATGGTAATAAGGTCTGTGTCCGCAATGGTAATAAGGTCTGTGTCCACAATGGTAATAAGGTCTGTGTCCGCAATGGTAATAAGGCCTGTCTGTGTCCGCAATGGTAATAAGGTCTGTGTCCGCAATGGTAATAAGGTCTGTGTCCACAAACCATTATTCCAGACACACGTCAATGGTAATGAGGTCTGTGTCCGTCATGGTAATAAGGTCTGTCTGTGTCCGCAATGGTAATAAGGTCTGTGTCCGCAATGGTAATAAGGTCTGTGTCCACAATGGTAATAAGGTCTGTGTCCTCAATGGTAATAAGGCCTGTGTCCGCAATGGTAATAAGGTCTGTGTCCGCAATGGTAATAAGGCCTGTGTCCGCAATGGTAATAAGGTCTGTGTCCACAATGGTAATAAGGTCTGTGTCCGCAATGGTAATAAGGTCTGTGTCCGCAAATGGTAATAAGGTCTGTGTCCGCAATGGTAATAAGGTCTGTGTCCACAATGGTAATAAGGTCTGTGTCCGCAATGGTAATAAGGTCTGTTTCCGCAATGGTAGTGAATCTACTTAATTGACTGTTTCTTTTTCTTTAGGCCAGGCGTGCACAACGCCAAATGTAAGGCAGGCCGTAAAACTTATTAGAAAAGTTGTCCGTGCCAAAAGATAACAAGACGGGGGGGGGGAAGCTATTAAGAATATAATAATTATAAAGAATATTTCGTTACTTCGTGGGCCGTAAAGTAGGTGATGTTGGGCCTCATGCGGACTGCGGGTAGTATGGTGTGCACGCCTGCTTTAGACCTCAATACATTGACAGGGGAAGTGGGTCAGTGCTTTTAAAATTGGCGGACACATCTTTTGCTTGTATGAGTTGACATGGGTGGGCATTACGAGAAACAATGAAATTTGGGGAATTCCAAGATTATTAAGTGTGGTATAATTTAGGGTATGCAAAGGCCGTATAAGACCCCGAAGTCTTACACTACATTGAAAAGGTATATTCGTACATTTGAAAAAGCTCTTAGCATTATGCCATCGGTTCGATGTGACTAATTTGTATAGTGAAACAATAAATAGACCGTTAAGTGTCTTATGTGTTAATGACCAACCTACATAAAACATTTAGGTCATTTCCGCCTGAAGTCTCGTGAGAAATCACGCTGACACGCGAAACCCGACAGTGCGGCACGCGCTACTATGGGTGAAAGAGAGGACGAAATTAGCGCAAAGAGAGAAATTGATGATGTACTTCAAACATCAGAGGTTGAGGTTAACCAGTGGCTGAGCCAGTGGTCCTCACACAATTGTATATGTTCACCGTTGACATGATGTTTGAATGTTATCAATAACTGGACCACTAGTCCTCACATTCTTGTAGCTGTCCACCGCTTTCAAGATGCCATTCTGTAAATTGAATATTATTCGGGCACTGACACTCCGTTATTTTTTAATTTATTTTTAAAAATTACCCATCAAATTTTAAAATGCAAACATTTTAAATTAAGGCTAACAAATATTATTACATTTGACATATTTGTTAAAAGTTTTGATGTGGTGTACAAGAGATGTGAAGTTCATATGCAATAAGTCTTTTTAGTATATTTTCAAGTCTTTTCAATCTCATTTAAAAAAAAAAAAATACTTGCTGATGATTGATTTGCAAATTACTAAACCTGAGCAATATCTGAGACACGGGTTATTCATTATCCTTGTTTTAGATGCATTGGGCCAAGGTAGTCCAACACCAATTTGAAATCCACTGTAAAAAAATGTAGTTAAAACACTTCAATCTATTCAATAATTGTGGCAGCGATTATTCCAGAAATCAATGAAACGTGTAAATCCATGTATGCGAGTACTCAAAGGTGTGCTTTGGTTCAGTCCATCAGACTATTATAAAAAAAAAGTTTGTTGTTAAGGGTAACTTGATGTAGAGGTAAAAAAACAAAAAAAAAGCAGTAGCTCAAATCTCTCGAAGCTTGCCCAAGGGTCGAGCTCAAATTCTGTTTAATTGCACTGCAGATTAAAATAATCTGAAGTATGACGTCTGACTTAGAAAATGTAATGTTGGGTAAGAGTCGGTCAATGTTAACAATTCTATCTGTAAATCCAGGTTTGTACGGATTTAGTCAACGCAATTCACGTTGCCAGGATGGCTGTGTCATGAATAATAGATTTCTGCATAATACCTTGGGACATTAACAATATTAAGGGCCACTGTGTCAACAGCACGGTGGTGGTGCACTCTAAGGCAGCCAAGGGATAAAAGGAACTTTCCAGAGAAGTGCGCATGTGATTTCAGAATTCGGACGACTATATAAACATTTATGAGATTTAATAAATATGTGATTTTTTAAATTTACTATGTGAGGAGCATAGGTTAATATGTTTTTAATTGTTCCGTTTTTTAAAAAAAAAGTTTAATTTAATTTTTATAGTCTCTTGAATTATTTAGGAAATTGTAATGTTTCAAACGGAACGATTTAAAGATTCACCAACTATTTCAATAATTTTCAAACACATTTCGCCTTGTGTATAAAAACATAGAAATATTAATGAGGATTTAACATTGACAGTTTTATATAAACATAAAACAGTACTATATCGAGAATTATAAGATAAATAATATGGCTTTGCCGGGGATCTTATGTCTTACGTTCACGTTGGTGTTAACGAAAGTTATAATCTGCCAAGATGTTTTACCATTTCAAGCTAGTGGTCGAATGAATGAAACTGAATTGCCTCTGAAAACCTCACTGAAATTCGAGACTTCTGATGTGGATAGTTTGCTCACAAATGAAGGACACCTGCAACGACAAGACGACTCATTTTCTGTGAATAATGAATCTACAGATGCTTCAGTTGTCTCACAAGAGACTGGGGTAAGCCGAGAGGAGTTTAGCCAGGCAGGGCTAGCCATGGCCAAAGATGGGCTTGCAATGATTGCTGCAAACAGTGATATATTGAATACTACAACAGAATTGGTTGATGCGTCGTTTCTAGCAACTCAAAAACCCACAGAGGATAACTTAACAATTAACTTGATTAATACATACTCAATTTCCAAAAAATATTCCACTGTTTATTTGTGGAACAAAACCCATATCTCTGCCAGAGATTACCAACAAAGCTATTGCCCTTTCAGATGTAAGGATGGTGAACGAGTGTTCGTCAACAACATCAATTCGCAATGCCCTGTAATGTCCTGCATAGATTGTCAATGTGCCCGACCCTACTGTTCGTACTATGACATCTGCTGCCCAGATATTTCCGAACCTTACTTTCCACCCCCAAAACTCATCAGTGGCGTCTTTACATTGAAGGAATACTATGATTTTAACAACACACTCATCGACCAACCAACAGACATTCCCGGATACGACACCGTCAACTACACCAACTACATCGGTGCCGCGGTCAACACGAGTGTGGTGCTCGGATGTGACGACACATCTACGACATTCAGTTTCTTTTATGTTCGGTCCTGCTCTGTTGATTTCTCTGGTGATGCTGAAACGGTCAGACTCTGTGAACAGGACATCTCACTTGATGACATGACCATCGATGTTGCCACTCGCGTTGCTGACATCGTTACTGGCGTCATCTATCGCAATAAGTTCTGTGCGCTGTGCAACTCCTTAAATCAGGTTTGAGTTTTAATTAAACGTAAATAAATTAAGTTTTGATATTGCTAAGCATTTCAATATTTTTTTTAAAATTTATAATTTATAGCTTACAAGTGGTCCAACTTCAGACGTAGATGTACCTAATAATAAAAAGGGCGCCAAAGACAAAAAGCAATTAGTGAAAGATAATTTAAATAATATATATCAATAAATATTCCAAATCATGTTTTAGTTACTTCATTAAAAACATGTCTAGAAAAGATATTATGCGATCAAATGAATCATTGTTAGCTTTCTATCCTAAATGTGTGGTGTAGTGGTGGTTAAGTAAAATTACGTCACGTTAAAGTTTTAATTTTTTTAAAGTTACTCCTCTACTAACAAACTTTGTTTCGTAAGTTATACTTCAAAACTCCTCATTTTAATATGATCAATGCAAATATCTATTTAAAGCGCCCCCCCCCCCCCACTCATGTGATTCGCAATAGAATAACATTATTTGAACTGAACTACGACGCCGGACTCACCTTAGCGATATTTAATAATTATTAATTATTGAATTATATGATCAATGCAAAAATCTATTTAAAGCGCCCCCCCCCCCCCACTCATGTGATTCGCAATAGAATAACATTATTTGAACTGAACTACGACGCCGGACTCACCTTAGCGATATTTAATAATTATTAATTATTGAATATTAGCATTAGCATTGTTATGGCCTCTGTGTTGACCTGACATTTTTGTTCCACACAAGCCATGGCATTCAATCCTACCCAGCCCCACACAATTTGGTTTTTATTGCTGACGTCACCGATGTATGTGTAACACTGGACCGCGCCAGCATTCTACGCTCTTCTCATCGAAGGGTCAAATCATTCAAAAGAACTAACACGTATGCAGCCAGTGGCGTAGCTAGGGATCTGAGGAGATTTGGGGGCCTGGGGGGTGGCCCTTTAGGGGCCCTTTCATTTTGACATTCGACATTATTTGATGTAAAAAAAATGTCGGACACGCCTTTGGGGGCCCCCCTCAAGTAGGGGCCCGGGGGCACTTTCGAATTTAGACCCCCTCCCCCTCCCCTAGCTACGCCCCTGTATGCAGCTCCCTGAAGAGCAGAAAAGCGTTCCAGAAATCACCAAACTTGGAGAGAATTCTTTGACCCAAGAAAAAGTTTAAAATGTTTCTATATGCTACTACCTACAAGATGACATATTTATGAGAACATGGGGCACCCCAGGCAAAGCAGTTAAGAAATGAGGTGGGTAGTTTATTAAATACTTGGTTCCTACCGCTTTCCGGATAGACGTACTAAACTTAGTCCGTGACTCCACACGTACAGTCGCATTGGGAATAAACAAAACAAATTGTCACACAATAACGTCGACGTTCTTCATCCCCAAATAAAGGAAACCGCAGAACGTGTCACACTCGTCAAGTAGTAGGCAAACCAAAGCGGGACTTACCAGCAGTTCCTCGTCAACCCATTCCAGCGTTTGAAGAACATTTTTGTCGAGTGAAAATAGACCGTGTTGAACCTCTGCTAAAGATGAAATGGGTGTCCCAATACCTGCTGACAAACATGTGTGCGTCAACACGGTCTCCAGAAGCAATTCATCTTCATGATATCAATGCTTCGAACATTGTCAAGGCGCTGACGACGTTGTTTTCATTGTTTAGTCTTCAAAATTCTGTACAATCTGACAAAGGCACCAACCTTAAGGATGGACTTTGAAACAAGGAATGAATCAACTGTGACTTGAAACCTGTTTTTTAAGCACATATCAATCCTGATTCGCACGGAGCACTTGAGCGCTTCTATCAGAGATTAAAGAACATGATAATAACGATTGGCCAAGAGCAAGACTGGGATAAAGGAATCCACATGCTACTGTTCGCCGTCAGAGAAGCGGTTCAATAGTAATTGGGTTTCAAAAACCATTTGAGCTGATGTTTGGCCATTTGGTTCGCGACACCCTTAAACTTTTAATAGATACGTGGATGTCACCAACACCAACTGAAAGACTTTTGGAATGTATCTTAATATAGTGTCCAACTAAACTTTTCTCTATTGCCTATAATTTTGGCTATTACTTACTCTTATGGTTATAAAGATTAAATCTGTGTTAGTAGTTGGCTCGAATACTAAACAATACGTAAGAAAAGACTGATACAGGATACATAGAAAAAGATACCAAAACTTGGGGTTCGAAAATGTAATTTAATTACATAAATACATCTATACATTAATACATCTCTACATAAATACATCTCTACATAAATACATCTCTACATAAATACACATTTATTTACAGAAGAAAAAAGTGTATAAATAACCAGCAAGTGGAAAAAAAGATACAATCCTCAAAATTGACATATTGATATTCGCAAGCACAATGATAAAAACGTCTATCTCATTCTCGCTAAGGCTATCTCTAAGTAAGTCTTGGTAAGACTACGCCTCAGAAAGCTTATATGCTAAGAAACCTTGTAGACTTTCTCTATTTTTTAAGGACGCTAAGCAGAAGCAGCGACGTGTAGAACGCCAATGGCGGAAGTCGGGCTTGACTGTGCACCGACAAATCTTTGTTGACCACAGAGAACGAACCAAGAGGTTTGTCCTTGCAGCTAGGACTGCGTATGTTAGTAATCAGATTAAAGGCAGCAACTCAAGCAAGGACTTATTTCGCATTGTGGGTCAGCTGACCGGTAAAAACAAGGCTACATCTCTGCCAAATAACATTGCTGTAGAAGAGCTGCCAGACGCACTAAATGACTACTTTATTACCAAAGTTAAGAGGATCAGAGCGAAAATTGACAGTTGCATCGATACTGCTCCAGAATTCTCACTATTCAACGGCTCTTCTATGGATGAATTTGTTGAGGTCAGTGAATCGAATGTGAGGAAAATCCTCGCTGATACCCCAAGAAAGTCATGTTCGCTTTACCCTCTTCCAGTACGGCTCTTGTATGAATGTCTGGATGAAATAGTCCACATCATCACTTATATCATAAATCAGTCCTTAGCTACTGGTGTTGTTCCATCATCTTTTAAAGAGGCGATCGTCACTCCACTATTAAAGAAATCAAATCTTGACCCAAATGTGATGGAAAATTACCGCCCCATCTCAAATCTACCATTTATTTCTAAAATCTTAGAAAAAGTCGTTCTCAGACAACTATTGGATCACCTCACTCAGTTTGACTTGTTTGAGCCATTCCAATCAGCATACAGGGCGCATCACTCTACTGAGACAGCCCTGTTGCGCGTCGTAAACGACCTTCTGTCGTCTTGTGATGAGGGCCGGGTATCGATTTAGTTTTTACTCGATTTATCAGCAGCTTTCGATACGCTCGACCATGGCATACTGCTCCAGCGTCTGCAACAAAGGTTCGGTCTCACTGATACCGTCCTGTGTTGGTTCCGATCGTATCTGAATAATCGGGTCCAGTCAGTTATTTCAAACGGCTTGACCTCGAAGAAATCTAATCTTGAATTCGGAGTACCCCAGGGCTCGGTCCTAGGCCCGATGCTTTTCACGATGTACATTCAGCCCCTGGGCGCAGAGATCAGGCAGTTTGACATGTTGTATCACATGTTTGCGGACGATACACAACTTCATCAATCTGTGATCACTTCTCAGTTCCCTCAGCTGCTCAGTATGACACAGAAGACAATGGAGTCGGTTTAGCACTGGATGACCATTAACAAGCTCAAATTAAATGATGATAAGACTGAGCTGCTCCCCATTGCGACCGCTCAGAAGCAGAAATCTGCAAATAACACGACATCCATTACTCTCTCAGGTGTGCGTATTGAGTTAGCTCAAACAGTGCGGTACCTGGGTGTCTACCTAGATAGAAGACTAACTTTTGAAAGTCATATTAACATGCTATGCAGGGCGATTTTTCTGGAGCTGCGCAGGATTAGTCACATCAGGCCCTTCCTAACAATTGATACAACAAAGAGGCTGATGTCTGCATTTGTGCTATCACGCATGGACTATTGAAATGGAAGACCACAAGGGAAAAAACGGCCGAGTCACATTTTTGTTGTTTTGAGATATTCGATTTTTAAAGTTCAAAACCATGCACATTAAAAACTTGTAAACAAAATGTAATTTTTAAAATGCATTTCACAAGAGTGTCCATTTCCCTGAGTTATTAAATAGATAAATTAATTCAAACTTGAATGTAACATGATTTATTTCATTATAGTAGATAGTGGGGTCAAAATGGACTCTGCCGTTTTTTCCCTTGTAGTAATTTATCAAGGTTTGATCATTGATAAATATCTATTTAAAACTATTTTATAAGTAAATTTTCACATTTAGGGGTCACTGGCAAATTAC
>CAXITT010000164.1:936272-1065714 GCA_964033795.1 Lymnaea stagnalis | reverse complement strand
ATTTTTAACGTGATGTAATTTACGAATGACCCCTGCCTTAGGCAAATTATTTATGTTTAAACTATTAATATAAGAATATCTATCATGCCTATAACTATCATTAAAAAAATATATTATTTAGAATTTAACCTGAAAATCAGATTTAAAATCATACTTTCTGAGTTTCTGATGTGCTTCTTACAATTTTGGCCCAATATTAGTTTTTTTTTTCCTCTAGCAGTAGCCTTAGCTGTAACTGTATGAACTTAAGTTTAAGAGTAAAGTCAGTAAAGAGTAACAGACCGAGATAACAAGACAGACTCTCGAAGATAAAGAGTTCAGGGGGAGTCAGACACAGAGTTAGAGCGAAAGGGAGAGAGATATACAAACTAACTAAGATAGACTGACAAGGAGAGACACAGACATGCAAATAACAGTGATAGACTAGACTTGACTAGAGCGACAACGAAAGAGACGAGACGGATTATTTAACTGAACATAACAAAACAAGGGTAAAATGCGATTTAAAAATACAATTTTTTTTTTTTTTTTATGTTTTAAGTCCAATTTATCGTGCTTATGTTAATTTGTTTTGTTTTCTTGTGGTAGGAAATTTAAAAAATTCAGGTCTGTCTGTTAACTTTTTCGTCGGTTTGTCGGTCAGCTGAGCGAATCGGTCGCCATCTTTAAATTTTGTTTACACTAGAGCTATCTCTCATTGGACCTTTAAATCACGTGACCTCAAATGTCACGTGATATTAGTGACTTAGCCCCCTTTTCCATTGTAAACATTGGACTATGCTGCTTTTTCCATTGTAAACGGATTTTTCGTTTCCATTTTTCTTATGGACTTGGCCATTTTATTCTCCTTTAAACTTAATTCAGCACCTTCTATTTTTAACTGGCTATAAGTCAGGGGTGATAACTCAAAAAAATTAAAATGGACTCTGCCGTTTTTTCCCTTGAGGTCTTATGCTCTCATGGTGGGTCTTCCAGCTACGCTCCTGGATAAAATTCAAATAGCACAAAATAATGCGGCTCGCATTGGCCTCCGCAAACGCAAGTTCGACAATGCTAAAACATTTCTGAGAGAGTTGCATTGGCTGCCGGTCAGCACTCGCATAGAATACAAAATTGCAACTTTGTGCTACCGCTGCTTACATGACCTGGCGCCGTCCTATCTGAAAGAGCTGCTGACGCCTTATGTACCCACTAGAGAGCTCCGCTCATCCGATAGTGGCAAACTCTCGACACCACGTGTTTGCCTTGAGACTTACTGAAAGGGCACTTTCGCATTTGCTGGTCCAAAAATTTGGAACGCCCTTCCAGTCGATCTCAGAAACAACCAGACACTGGAGTCCTTTAAAACCGACCTAAAGACGCATCTATTTCGCAAACACCTTCTGGGATGATTGTCTACCTTATTTTCGTGTTAATGCATACTGGCTGTGTTGCTCCGGGTTGACCGATGGCTAGAAAGACTTTGAGATTGTATACTTGTAGTTAGTTTTTGTAGTGTTGCGTTTGTTTTAAATGTGGTTAATTATAGATTTGTTTTTTGTTGACTTTGTACCGCGCTTCGAGCCTTTGGGGATGAAGCGTGTTTTTGAAATGAACTTTATTATTATTATTATTATTATTTATTAGATCCGAATTTCCTTTTAAGTATAATCTAGAAATTGCGTCATCTCTTGGCATTCTTGAGGACACATTGAAACGTGTTCGAATGTAAACAACTTTTTCACAAGCTTTGAATGGGGGTGTGGGGGTGTTAGTGGGAGATGTCAATTTCAAGGCCCTTCTACTTGCGGACAAATATGGTGGCTGTCGAGTATGAGCGTTCATTAGGAATTGTTGCGACTCAATATTATGTTCATTAGTTGTTGAACGCTTTTCCCGCGCTTGACTATTATAGTTAGTGAACGCTCTTCCCGCCATTGTCTTTATGACGTATTTTTATGCTGAGTCGTGACGTATTGTCTATGCCGTGTTGTGACGGATGTTTGAGTCGTGCTGGCAGTCTTGAGTGGAACCTTGGAGTGATAGGATGTTTATTATATTTACTTAGATATTAAAGTTATAGTTATTATGAAAAGGAGTTGAGTTTGTTAATTGATAGTGAGAATAGTACGACGCTTCAACTGGGGCTTCTCATCCGGGATTGGTGAACCTCGTTATTTTCATACTTGAGGTAAAGTACAAGAACATTCTTAGTATTCAACTTTAGTGAAGTTACAACCATCGTCGCATGTTCCCGTATTTCAATGTCGGAGCCCCGCTGCCACCGTGTGTCAAGTTTATGTGAGTTGCATGCGCCAGTAACTCCATCAACCATCTACGTCCTGTATTAGGCTAGTTATGTCCTAACCTACAGCAAATTAACTACGCCCTGCCCGTTATCAAGTTGCCAACGTCCTTCCCAGTTCCAGTGAAATAACTACGTCCTGCCCGTTATCAAGTTACCAACCTCGTTTCCAGTTCCAGTGAAATAACTACGCCCTGCCCGTTATCAAGTTACCAACCTCGTTTCCAGTTCCAGTGAAATAACTACGCCCTGCCCGTTATCAATTTACCAACCTCGTTTCCAGTTCCATTGAAATAACTACGCCCTGCCCGTTATCAAGTTGCCAACGTCCTGTCCAGTTCCAGTGAAATAACTACGTCCTGCCCTGTATGAAGCTACCAATGTCGTGTCCAGTTACAGCAAATTAACTACGCCCTGCCCGTTATCAAATTACCAACCTCGTGTCCAGTTCCAGTGAAATAACTACGTCCTGCCCTGTATGAAGCTACCACTGTCATGTCCGGTTACAGCAAATTAACTACGCCCTGCCCGTTATCAAGTTGCCAACGTCCTGTTCAGTTCCAGTGAAATAATTACGTCCTGCGCTGTATGAAGTTAGCAATGTCGTGTCCAGTTACAGCAAATTAACTACACCCTGCCCGTTATCAAGTTGCCAACGTCCTGTTCAGTTCCAGTGAAATAACTAGGCCCATCGCCGCATCGAGTTATATACGTCCTGTCGGTAGTGAGCTACCAACTTCGTGTTCAGTTCCAGTGAAATACCCAGCCCTGACCTTCATCAAGTCGCCAACGTCCAGTTGAGTTCCAGTTCCAGTGAATTAACTACGCATTTCCCTGTATCGAGTTATCTACGTCCTGATGGTAGTGAGCTACCAACTTCGTGTCCAGTGAGCTGTGAAGTCCTGTGGCCTGTCCGGTCACTCAGTTTAACAACGCCCTGTCCTGCTTCAACGAGCCACCAACGTCCCGTCCTGCATCAAGCTGCACATGCCCGATCCTGTATTGGCGAGTTACCCACGAACTGTCCAGTGTCGGCGATTCGCCTACATTCTGTCCAGTGAGCTGCCGATGTCCCGTGACCCGTCCCGGTCACCCACACCTCAATGACTGTGTCCCAAGATGGCCATATAGGACAATTGAAGTTTGTGAGAGAACTATTGACAGTAAAGAACCATTGACACTTAATTAAGCCCAGTGTGTGTTTTGAATAATATTTAAATTCTATAGGACTTTCCACGAACCAGGCAAGTTGGATTTTTATTGTTTAAAACATTTTTGGCATTAATTTTCTTATGACTTATGTATTAACATTTTTTTTTACCTTTGTAGAATTTAGCTTTCTGCTAGAGTTAGTTTAAACAGACTGCGATTGGTCCTTAAACCTAATTATTGTTTATTGTATGATCACCCTTAATTTGCATTGCTATGGCTGGATATGTCAGTAGGAAATGGAGTTTAGAAGAAATTAGGCATGTGGGTGTGTTACTTTGTTATACCGGAGAGAACCTAGAGGAGTATATAAGAGTTAAGTTCGAAGAACATAGAGAGACAAATTGAACTAGATAAACTAGATGAAAAAATTAGACTGGCGGAATTAGAGGCAGAACGACGGGAAATTATTTTAAAGAGACAGGCATATTATTATAGCGACAGTGACGATGACGAGAGTGAGGGGGAAGAAATATATTATGGCATTGCCAGCATTCACTGTGAGAATCCCTATAAAAATTTTAATAGAGTTTCTATTAATGTCATTGAAAACAACTACTGGAACTCAACTGGACGTTAGCGACTTGACGAAGGTCAGGGCTGGGTATTTCACTGGAACTGAACACGAATTTGGTAGCTCACTACCGAAAGAACGTAGATAACTCGATACGTGGAGGGGCGTAGTTAACTCACTGGAACTGAACAGGACGTTGGTAACTTGATAACGGACAGGGCGTAGTTAATTTGTTGTAACTGGACACGACATTGTTAACTTCATACAGGGCAGGACGTAGTTTTTTCACTGGAACTGAACAGTACGTTAGCAACTTGATAACGGGCAGGGCGTAGTTAATTTGCTATAACTGGGCACGACATTGGTAACTTCATACAGGACAGGACGTAGTCATTTCACTGGAACTGAACAGGACGTTGGCAACTTGATAACGGGCAGGGCGTAGTTAATTTGCTGTAACTGGACACGAGGTTAGTAACTTGATAACGGGCAGGACGTAGTTATTTCACTGGAACTGGACAGGACGTTGGCAACTTGATAACGGGCAGGGCGTAGTTATTTCACTGGAACTGGACACGAGGTTAGTAACTTGATAACGGGCAGGACGTAGTTATTTCACTGGAACTGGACAGGACGTTGGCAACTTGATAACGGGCAGGGCGTAGTTATTTCACTGGAACTGGACACGAGGTTAGTAACTTGATAACGGGCAGGACGTAGTTATTTCACTGGAACTGGACAGGACGTTGGCAACTTGATAACGGGCAGGGCGTAGTTAGCCTGTTGCAGGTTAGGACATAACTAGCCTAATACAGGACGTAGGTGGTTGATGGAGTTACTAGCGTATGCAACTCATATAAACTTGACACTCGGTGGCAGCGGGGCTCCGACATTGAAATACGGGAACATGCGACGATGGTTGTAACTTCACTAAAGTTGAATACTAAGAATGTTCTTGTACTTTACCTCAAGTATGAAAATAACGAGGTTCACCAATCCCGGATGAGGCGTACAAATATGGTGGCTAAAATGTGAATGTGTAGTTTAAAAATAAGCCAAGTCCTATACACTGAGCTAGGCGATATATATAACATTGGCTTCAGCCCATTTTTTAAAAAAAAAGTCTGAAACTAACATTAAAATGTGGTACGATTATACTATATTAATAAGACACGAACAAATTGTGTCAATAGAACAATATGAGTTAGCTTTAATAATAATTGTACATTATACAGAATTAAACGTTTCGGCACATGCCTTCATCAGTACAAACAAACACAACACATTTAAATAAGTATAAATTAAATTTACATAATACGATTATACTGTATGGTGAAAACGTACCAAAACTTTTTATTAATTTATTTTACCCTATTAATTCTTTCAGGTGTACTACTCGCTTACAATCTACCAGTAACTGCAATTTCTAATAATCCAGTGTGGTTAATACTTTTGAAATGTTTGAAAGCGGGACAAAATGTTTATCTATTGATATTGTACAGGGTTTCATTAAAACTGTCTCCAGTTTCAGGATCTGTCTCTCAGGCGTATAATTTCAACACTGTTTTTAATAAAGGATTGTGTAAATCACGTTGCGACTTGTGACAGAAAAATCAACTTTGATTCTAAGTATTTCCTGAGAGAAAGTGCTGCGCGCCTGCCCTTTTTCTTTTTCTCACTCTCATGGGATCCTGATACAGTCAACACAGTCCCTGCATGGCACGTATTCTCAATCCAAGATCATCCTATTTTGGTCTTTATATTTTATGGAAAAAGTTACTCTACAATGTGTTTAATAGGTTTTTGGGCCGTTATTCTTGGGCTCCATTTTTCACTTGCGAATGTTACAACTGGCCTGATTACAGTCTTATATTTAGCTTTCTTTGTCTTTCCTGTCAAGTTTTAATTTTGAGAATTTTCTCACTACTAGAGTATGCCATGTTTACGGTATTTAGTTTTTCCCAGCATTTGGTTTGTAACATTGAATAGAGAAATCCCTCTGAAGTTCGTGCATTGAAATATGAATCTATCTTGTGTATTGGGGTTAATGGTGTTGTTCCAATTCTGTTGTAATTTTGTCTTATTTCAAAATTTCATTATATGTTTATGCATCTGAGTGTGCAGGTGTCCTCTATGTTTAATAAGTTCTGCTCTGATGAGGTCTTTTCCAGAGGCTTTGTGGTTTTTCTTAGAATTGATTATTTCTGTAGTTTCTTGCAAAGTTGGGGAGATTATTTAAGGGTCTGGTCCTCCATATGTTGGTTGATAATCTCTATCCTGTGCATTGCCTGCATTTAGTATGCCCTCAAAATAATATTCAGTCTATCTTTACAGTACTTTTTTCCATATATTAATTCTCCATCATTGCTCTCACACATTGATTTGTGGTTTGGTATCGATTCGTTTCAACTTTTATTTTCATGTACATTCCTCTGATATTTCCCTCTCTTGATAAGTGTTCAATGTATTTTAATTTAGCTTTTTCCCATTCCTTTTTTTCTTCCTATCCATTTTCGTGGCTTTCCTTCTGCTACTTCTGGCTTAATTGTATATTTGTCTTGTCATTCTTGTTTCCTGTTTTATCCTAGTCATTCGTGCCTTGTTTCTTTTTTTCATTGGTATCTCTACATTAAGTATCACACCAGCCTACTCTACTGTTAGTTGGCTCAACTTACACGTCATTCATCAGAGGATGAACGCATGAACGCATCACATTGCATCCCTACGCGGGGAAGTAGCTACTGAACGCCATTTCAGACATGTGTCTGCTCTTACACGCGCGGTGACGTACGCCGCTGCTACTGACCGCCCATTCAGACATGTGTCTGCTCCTACACTTACACGCGCGGTGACGTACGCCGCTGCTACTGACCGCCCATTCAGACATGTGTCTGCTCCTACACGCGCGGGACGTACGCCGCTGCTACTGACCGCCCATTCAGACATGTGTCTGCTCTGATAAAAGGGATAATGGCATGGATGTAGATTTACCCCAGGCTGCTCTCAAAGAGTGTATGCTGCCAACTTGACGCCCCTGTGAGAGTTCCTACCGCTGAAGGCTGCGCTGCTCGTAGTTTAAAAAAAAATGTATCTCATTTTTTTATTCCTCACTTCAGACTGTTGACTTCCAAATTAAAATCAAATGCCAGAACTACATGAAGGTGTATATGGCAACAAACAAAGACGAACTTTTTCGTTTCGTAATGAAATGGAATTCCGGTTGCGTTGTACAACAATTTGTCCCAGAGATGGTCCGACACGTCCCCTGTGATGCAGCCTTGTTCAGGTTGGTATTTCGGTTTTATACCTTTGGCATAGTTTTATTTACGTACTTTATTGAGTTCATTTAACAATTAATTATACTCCTTTTATATAGGCGTTTAAGTACTCATTAAAGTGGTAGCAATAATTTACTAGAATATTAATCACTTATCATTATTAGTATTATTATTATTAGTGGTTGTTTTATATAGCACGGTACCCCAGCATAGGGCTGGGCTCACCACGCTGTGCATACAATTTAACAAACATATTCATGAACTTAAGATTAACTTACATTAATTAAATACAACAAAACAAATGAATATTCACTCCACACATTCAAGAACTGTTTACCGAAAAGATACATTTTAAACATATCTTTGTATGAGAATTTATTTATTCAGAGCAATTAACTATAATCTAAAGATATAGTATAAATTGTATATTAGCGTCACCATATAAAACACAATTATTCTAATTGATGAAAATATGCATAAAATAAATCATCTGTTTAAAATATTCTGTATCTAAAATATTTCTAATTTACGGAAATATATTTTACCGGTCTGTTACAACAGAATTGCAAGCATGTTATGATAGCGTTAAATATGTCAGAGGCGTTGTTTTGATTACTCTTAAGAGATTTTATTACATTTTGTGATAGGGATGACGTCATAAGCAGCTGTCCCGGTTCCGCCTACTGGCAATATGACGAGGACGTGGAGAAAGCCTGTTCCTCATTGACTAATCCAATATATGGTGTATACAATAATATGTTGAGTCCATATTATAAGAATATATTCTGCGCAATGTGCAACTTGGTAAGTATAGGAGGTGTGCAACTTGGTAGGTACAGGAGGTGTGCAACTTGGTGGGTATAGGAGGTGTGCAACTTGGTGGGTACAGGAGGTTTGCAACTTGGTGGGTATAGGAGGTGTGTAACTTGGTGGGTACAGGAGGTGTGCAACTTGGTAGGTATAGGAGGTGTACAACTTGGTGAGTATAGGAGGTGTGCAACTTGGTGGGTATAGGAGGTGTGTAACTTGGTGGGTATAGGAGGTGTGCAACTTGGTGGGTACAGGAGGTGTGCAACTTGGTAGGTATAGGAGGTATGCAACTTGGTCGGTATAGGAGGTGTGCAACTTGGTGGGTATAGGAGGTGTGCAACTTGGTGGGTATAGGAGGTGTGCAACTTGGTGGGTATAGGAGGTGTGCAACTTGGTGGGTATAGGAGGTGTGCAACTTGGTGGGTATAGGAGGTGTGCAACTTGGTGGGTATAGGAGGTGTGCAACTTGGTGGGTATAGGAGGTGTGCAACTTGGTGGGTATAGGAGGTGTGCAACTTGGTGGGTATAGGAGCTGTGCAACTTGGTGGGTATAGGAGGTGTGCAGCTTGGTGGGTATAGGAGGTGTGCAACTTGGTAGGTATAGGTGTGCAACTTGGTGGGTATAGGAGGTGTGCAACTTGGTGGGTATAGGAGGTGTGCACCTTGGTGGGTATAGGAGGTGTGCAACTTGGTGGGTATAGGAGGTGTGTAACTTGGTGGGTATAGGAGGTGTGAAACTTGGTGGGTACAGGAGGCTATTTAATTGTTAGACATCAGTTGAACATTCGCAGTGCATGGCTTTGCGCTTAACGACTTATCACTTAATACGCTGCGTGACATCTGTCTGTGGACATCTTCTAATGTCCTCATGACTATGAGAGTAGTTGGTTCAGGGTTAGTTTCATTCTGATCCTTTTTAAACATGTTTCCCTTAATATTTACGACTCAGTGAGTCACAACAGTGTTACTAAGATGTCTTGAAATTTATTTTGTCTTAGTTTAAGTTATATGGAGTGATCCTAAAATTAAATAATATATATATTTTTTTTTTACATTATCTTGTTCATTTAGGATTCCTATCCGACATATGGATATTGTGAACAGTTAGAAACATTATACTACAGCCCCGGACAACGAACCTCTCTTCCATTCTCTCTTTTTATTAACTTTCGACGGCCGTCATCGGATGAGACAGTGAATGAACACCCAAAAAGTATTTTTACCAGAGGAAACTGTTCCAAACAGGAGTGGCCAACACCGAATGTCAGTATTCGATTGTTTCTTTGTATGACAATTTTGTTGTTATTTTATAAGCAAATATATCTTACTAAAAAATTAGTGCTCATTTTTTCCTATTTAACAGTTACTAAAACGTTAAAGTATTTGTCATAATGAATGTTATGATGGCGTGTAGGGACCGTGCGTTGAACTCAGGTGCTCCGAGGGAAAACTCATTGACAAGGACGGCTGTAGCACAGCACTGACAAGCGTTGGTGGACTTGGTTATACTGTGAGAGTATGGTTGGTGCCACAACTTAGAGAAAATGATCTCTTTACAGAAATACTGCGTTACCTCCCCCTGAATCTCATCATGGAAAACATAAAATTAAGCGTAAGTGCTGGCAAGCCTTTAAAAAAGCATATGGGGGGGGGGGAGGGGGGTTTGCAGGGTTGTTGTTTTTTTGTGTGTGGATAAACATTCAAAGAAAATGTTTTTATGTTTGCAAAATTTATTTTAAATTTTATATTTTGTTCATCTTGAAACACTTATTTTATAGCGTACACGGTAAAAAAATTTAATACAAATTTTAATACATATATACCAAATATTTTGAATATCACGAAGGCACTTAAAATTTTATTTTCAAAACTCTTAGTTGTTTATATTTAATGTACCTCTTAATCAGTGGCGTAGGAGGTTTGTTGTTGGGGGGGAGGGGGGGCTGGTACATTTTGAAAATTTATATTAAGCGTCGGCATTTTCGGACAACTGTTGAATACCTTCGTGGAATGTGTCAAGATGTTAGAATCCCCGAGGGTCTGTTTTGTTGGAGGGTCCATTTGTTTCGACTGAGTATAGAGAGTTAGTGTGCCCGAAAGCGTATGGGACTTTGGGTTTAGGAATACCATCACGGGAGCGGATACTAAAGGCAACCAGGCGTAGTATAGTTGTGGTGTGGAGGTGGACAGTAGAGCAGGGGAGAGCTAGTGGGTAGGCGGCCGATCAGAGCTATTGTCAGCTTTCGTTATTAGTGTTGCCAGAGATCCCTTTGGTATGTGTGGCTCTCTGGCAAACCTTGTTAGCGGAGCACACATTACGAACGGGTGTTCGGGCTCGACTAAATTAAAGTAGAATAATTAATAACTGGAAAAACTCCTGCGCAAAGTCTGTGTGTACAGTGTGTTCCAAATACCCCTAGACAACGTAGCCACGCGAAGCAATTCGTGACAGAAGGGCTGGCCAAAAACCATTGCCGCCCAGCTAGCTGTAAACCTTGCTACCCCCCCCCCCCCCCCCCCCCCCCCCCCCCCCCCCCCCCCCCCCCGCCCCACACACACACACGTATTCCACATTCTATTAATATCGGGACACACTGCAATGAAAATAAACTAATGACCACTAGTTTTCAGCACATTAACGTTTAATATTTGTACTTTTCAGTTACACCAACTGTTTGAGGGGTTGATTGATGGTCATCTTACCGAAGTCGGCCTGCTTACCACCGAGTCATCAAATTCGAGCTCCTCATACAATCTAGCAGCTGCGTTTATTTTATGGTTTCAATCCAGCATTGTAGGAAAGTTCTCATCGCACAGAGATGACTTCGAGAACACATTGATCCTTACGTTCATCAACAACCCCATAGCCATAGATGTACTGAAAGGCTATCCGGTTATGTTTAAGCAGCACGCGATGATCGGCTCGTTCGAGAGCTCGTCGATCTGCAATCAAATATCGCGGGATAACGCAACTTGCATTACTGAGACCCTAGCATCGGGCAATCTGTGGAAGAAAAGGCAAAAAAGCATGATGAATTTAAAGGATTTATTTCTGAATGTAACTCTTCTGTTGACTTGCCGTTTCGTCAGCTTCAACACGACACAGTTCAGCATCGACGTGGATCACTTGGACATTCCGCCGCGTGTCAACGTTATGATAGATCTGAATGGGACAGTTGTCAACATTTCAGATGACACCGATCTAAAGTTGATGAACATAGATGGGGAAGGTCGCCTGAATGTTTGTCATGAAATGCTTGAGGATAAACTCAGTGAATTAGAAGAAGCAAACAGACGCGCTCTCTTGGGTCAGCCGGAGGTAGCAAGTGCGTCGGAGGAAGCTCAGTACATCCTTACGATGGGTTGTCTGGGAATTTCAATGCTGTGTTTGGTTTTGACACTATTTACGTATTTTAGATTTAGAGTCTTGCAGAGCTCGGCTGGGTTAAATAACATGTTCCTATGCACGAGTCTTCTACTGGCCCAGGCGATGCTTTGTCTTGCATCACATCTGTAAGTTTCAAACTGTGAAATTTTTTATATTTTACCATCATATTTTTGTTTATCATCCTTTTCATGATTTTTAAAAAAAAGTAAAGTAATACCAAACAGCTAAAACAAATTATGAAGAAATGCTGCTTAATAAAATTAATTGACCAGGAGTCCAACACGTTCACTGTAGTGGAATATTTGTCAGTGACCATGAAAAAGAAGACAACCTGGCAAACTCCAGGGCTGCTCAGGCTCAAACAAAGTTACCAGTATCGTGCTTATGTATAACAAACTGGTTGGCAGACCATGTTCGCACAAAATGGTACAAGCAGTAGGCAGACAACACGACAGACATATGCTGAATTCGCTAACACGCCGTCTCCTAGCAGACAAGACGCTTGGTGGAGGCCAGGTCGTGGGCAACAGACTCTAGTGACACAGATGCGTACCGAGCACTGTCGCATCAACGCACATTTCAATAGGCTATACCTAACAAGGACCCTATCTGCCGGCATTGCAGCCTGGTCTCGCAAACACTAGCGCATCTGTTGACCGAATGCCCCTCACTAAATGTTTCAAGGGAGGCTAAGGCGACGGGCGAGCCCTACGTGAGGAAAATGTTATATGGCTGATCGCTAATGTACTAGCCGGGGTCCTAAGAGAGTAATCTCAGACATTCATCAGAATATGTAGCGCTAGTTAGTGGAATATCCTATTCGTTGCTAAACTACTTGCCTTAAGAAGAATACCCATTTTATTCAAATGAAAGCTCTTCGAACTTCAACAGAAATTTATCTTAATACAGGCAAAGATGGGAAAGATAGATTATGATTTTAATATTTAAATCTTTGCTATTATTATTTCAATTTTAAGTACGAGGCCAAATGTCCAAATAAACCTGTTTCAACTGCTATATTTCTTTTCAAAATGTTATGACAAGGTGTCAATCTTGACGGTAAATTAGTAAGTTGAAAACCTCAGAGTGAGACTGATTTTTTTTCAACTTTGTTGGAAAACATTTAATGTTTGACAAATTGTAGACTGACATGCTAATTATTTACAATCTTTTTGAATGTTTTTTATGACTAAATATGTTCTCAGGTTAAATTTTTAGAGATAATATATAGGGGACTTAGTTCAAGCAAAAATTTCTTATAATTTTCCTTTCTTTTTTTATTTTTCAAGCCTTAACAAATCTTGTTCCACTATTTATTTACATTTTAGAAGGTTTTTTTTCGTAAAATTTCACTTTCAAGAATACTGGACTGACTTTTTCTCAATCTACTTTCTTTCTAACGACGCACAGTATTACCAGGGGTACACGCAAGTGATGGACGTCACCAGTTTATTTCCAGTTGCCTTATTTTAGTTATTGTCACTTTCTAAAATTGTTTAAGTCTTGAGGGGTTCCACACATTTGACAGCTTAATGGCCTAGTCAGAGGATGGGATACAAGGATACAATCTATACACGTCCACCCACTTCACACATTTGACAGCTTAATGGCCTAGTCAGAGGATGGGATACAAGGATACAATCTATACACGTCCACCACTTCACACATTTGACAGCTTAATGGCCTAGTCAGAGGATGGGATACAAGGATACAATCTATACACGTCCACCCACTTCACATATTTGACAGCTTAATGGCCTAGTCAGAGGATGGGATACAAGGATACAATCTATACACGTCCACCACTTCACACATTTGACAGCTTAATGGCCTAGTCAGAGGATGGGATACAAGGATACAATCTATACACGTCCACCCACTTCACATATTTGACAGCTTAATGGCCTTGTCAGAGGATGGGATACAAGGATACAATCTATACACGTCCACCCACTTCACACATTTGACAGCTTAATGGCCTTGTCAGAGGATGGGATACAAGGATACAATCTATACACGTCCACCCACTTCACACATTTGACAGTTTAATGGCCTAGTTAGAGGATGGGATACAAGGATACAATCTATACACGTCCACCCACTTCACACATTTGACAGCTTAATGGCCTAGTCAGAGGATGGGATACAAGGATACAATCTATACACGTCCACCCACTTCACACATTTGACAGCTTAATGGCCTTGTCAGAGGATTGGATACAAGGATACAATCTATACACGTCCACCCACTTCACAAATTTGACAGCTTAATGGCCTTGTCAGAGGATGGGATACAAGGATACAATCTATACACGTCCACCCACTTCACACATTTGACAGTTTAATGGCCTAGTCAGAGGATGGGATACAAGGATACAATCTATACACTTCCACCCACTTCACACATTTGACAGTTTAATGGCCTTGTCAGAGGATGGGATACAAGGATACAATCTATACACTTCCACCCACTTCACACATTTGACAGCTTAATGGCCTTGTCAGAGAATGGGATACAAGGATACAATCTATACACGTCCACCCACTTCACACATTTGACAGTTTAATGGCCTAGTCAGAGGATGGGATACAAGGATACAATCTATACACGTCCACCCACTTCACACATTTGACAGCTTAATGGCCTTGTCAGAGGATGGGATACAAGGATACAATCTATACACGTCCACCCACTTCACAAATTTGACAGCTTAATGGCCTTGTCAGAGGATGGGATACAAGGATACAATCTATACACGTCCACCCACTTCACACATTTGAAAGTTTAATGGCCTAGTCAGAGGATGGGATACAAGGATACAATCTATACACTTCCACCCACTTCACACATTTGACAGTTTAATGGCCTTGTCAGAGGATGGGATACAAGGATACAATCTATACACGTCCACCACTTCACACATTTGACAGTTTAATGGCCTTGTCAGAGGATGGGATACAAGGATACAATCTATACACTTCCACCCACTTCACACATTTGACAGTTTAATGGCCTTGTCAGAGGATGGGATACAAGGATACAATCTATACACGTCCACCCACTTCACACATTTGACAGCTTAATGGCCTTGTCAGAGGATGGGATACAAGGATACAATCTATACACTTCCACCCACTTCACACATTTGACAGCTTAATGGCCTAGTCAGAGGATGGAATACAAGGATACAATCTATACACTTCCACCCACTTCCTTTCCTTTCTTCTTATCTTTGTTTTCGCATTGGATTTGTGTCCAATCTTTGTTGTTTTTTTTCTTACATTTTAACAGATATAAGAAGGACATAAATATATTGTGTGACATTTAATTTACATTGATGTTATTTGTTGTTGTGTTGTTCTGAAGAAAGCGTTATCTCAAAGTTTTCAATTTGTATTTTTTTACTAATAATAATGAAAGCTTACATAAACTGTTTTACACAAATTGTGTCTCATTAATCTTAACACCAGTTAGTTGGTCCAGTGTCACTGTCTGAGAGTGCTTCACATATCTCACAATAGTTTTTTGACTCTCACTTTCACAACATAATTGTTACAGACCTTCTGTATATAATGACATTATACTTTTTTATATGTAAGCATATTAATTCAGACTTTAGATTCATTGTTGTAAACTAGTTTCCTTGCATCACTTTTCAACAGTTGTATAGGAAAGTTGTATATTTCTTTTACGTATATTTGATATAAATCAATATTTTAAAATTATAATGATATTATTAGTCATCCTAGTATAACTAAAGCAAAACCATGAGAAATATTTAAAGTAGTTGCTATTCTCTTTGTGTACTTATGTAGCTCAGGTCCAAGCCACTTCTGCACAGCAGTAGGTATGCTGACCCATTTCTCTTGGCTGTGGATGTTCACGTGGACGTTCGTCTGCTGCTTCCACATGTTCAGAGTGTTCACGGCCAAGACCCGCTGCTCATCCTCCACGTCACGTGGTCACACCGCCGAGCTGATCAAGAAGTTGTTTTCATCTTTAGTTTTCCCCGTTCTTGTGGTCACCGCGGTGGTTGTGTCATCAGTGATGACGTCGCCTGATCAAAATAGTGGCTATGGTCAGGTCACCTGCTATTTAAATTCAACTCTACTCATTGGTGCGTTGAATAAGAACTTTTAAAAAATCGGAATTTTTGAACTCTTTGACCAGCCTATTATATTAATCATCCATTACATTCAGTTTTTAAAAAAAACAACAACAACAACCTTTATTGCGATGAAATATAACCGTTCGTATGTTAAGTGTATGCATTTCCTATTTTCATAGACAATTGTAATTTATTGGTTCTATAGGAAATCAGGTCCTTGCTTGAACATATCACTTTTGGAACTCGTTTATTTCGCATCTGAAATAATACATTTAAATACTGTGTTTTGAGGAAATTAAATTAATTCTAAATTTACCGATATATTAAATGCATTGAATTTATATTATAAACAGTATTTTGAAATAGTCTTGTTTTATATAATATTTGAGTCAAATGCTTGACTACTTAACGTCACTCTTTCAGTTGACACTTTGTAATTAGACAATTAAAATATATTACAAACTATTTTTAAGTACATATTTTGTATACGTAATCCACAAACAGCTATAATTTTAAAATGTCTATATCTTTAAGAGTTTTTTTTTCCTAATGCCGATATATGTAACCAATCGTAAAATTTTGCAGCTATCACGCTAACAGTGGTGCTGCCGTCTTAAAGACATATCAATGACGCTGTTTGATGTTTTTGTCCCCACTAGGACTTTCTGTCGTCGCACCACTCGCTGTCGTCCTGGTCTGTAACGCCGTATTGTTCACCATAGTGGTGGTCCACATTGAAAAGGTCAGGAAGCTGAACTTTTCGGATACTTTTAAGAAGGAAGATCGCCAAAACCTTTGCGTTTACCTCAAGTTGTCGTCCGTGACAGGAGCATTCTGGGCTATGGCTATCATAGCTGAGGCGCTAGAGTGTGATGCCTTAAGGTAAAAAAATATGGCTACCTGGGATGCTTTCCTTGTCAAACATATCTCTTTGGCTATATCGAAAGATAAACATCTAAGTATGTAAAATAAACATTTAAAATCCGCCCTATGAAATGTATGAATTGAATTGTATTAAATTTATTTCTTGACTTTATTATTTATAAATATTTCGATATCATTATATCCAGATTCATTTCCATCCTGTTGAATGGGCTTCAAGGGGCCTTCATCTTCTTATCCTACGTGTGCACCAAGCGAGTCCTCCATTTATATGTACCCCGCTTACGCGGAGACACGAAAAGCTTCAGGCGGTCCACGCAGCTCAGCCACACCAGCCACACGGAGACGACCAGCATCGACTCACCTCAAAGCTTCAGGGGAGCTGGGGACAGGGTCAAGGTGTTAAAACATGCACTCCGACCGACGACTTAAGCAGACCACAGGAACGATGGATAAAAACAAATGCAGCTCTTGTATTTTAAAAAAAAAATAATAATAAAAGTGACTCTCTTGAAGATGTGGATAATTTAATTTTTAAAATAAAATAATAATCCTCTTTTTCATTGTAGGCATTTGACATTTTGAAAGGTGTCGATACTAAATCAGATATTCAATAAAGTATGACATCCCTTTATTTACTTAAGAGTGGAGTAAGACTAGTTTAAGGAGGGACCAGGTGCAGCTTTCAAAATTGGGTATCGATAAATCGGTGGCGTTGGCGACACAATAATGGCTGAAATCTCCATGGTACCGAGATAAAGGGAGAGTTAATACATAAAAGCTCACGGGGCGAGGTGAAGAGGTTTGGGGGAGGGGGGGGTTGAAAGGTTGTCAATAGAAATTATTTAATTAAGAACTTGAGATGTTACATAAATTAAAAATTTGTTCCAGAGGTGATGATACACTCAAAAGTTCCCCCCTCCCCCCCCCCCCCTCTTCCAAACCAAAAAAAATAAAATGATTATAATAATTAAAAAGGCAAAGGGGAGCTGGCTATGGTGTTTTATCAAGATTTTTGTTGCATCTCATTAAATTTGACGATAATGTATTGATTCAAATTGTAAGAAAGAAAAGACGATTGCGATTTATGTAGCTTACTCCGGCAGATAAAAAAAATGGCTTCGAACATATAATTTATAGTTCAACGGAAAATAGCCTCATTCTTTTCTAAAAAAAAAAAAAGGAAACAAAACGAATACACTGTTCTGCACCCAAACGAACTCCGTTTATTCAACTTTCCTCAATTAATTGACAAGCTTAAATCTCAAGGATCAGCTTTGCAATCAAATAGAGAAAAGCTAATCAGTTGATTTTGTTTGCAGCAGCACGCCAGTAACAACAGCAAAGTTATAGACGAATTAAGGGACACAGCAAATTGTTGGCATCTTCAAAAAAAAAAAAAAAAACATTAAAAAATCTAAGCAATCAAAAAAAAAAAATAAAATACAAAAATTTTTGTTTGCAGCAGCACGCCAGTAACAACAGCAAAGTTATAGACGAATTAAGGGACACAGCAAATTGTTGGCATCTTCAAAAAAAAAAAAAAAAAACATTAAAAAATCTAAGCAATCAAAAGCGGAAATTAAAATACAACAATAATGTACAACAATTGTTAATCTCTTATATATATTACGCTTCTGGTGTGACTCGTGGTCTACTTCCATTACTGGCTGCTTCCTATTCAGCGTATTTGGTATTGAGAGTATATATCAAAAAAATTTATATGTTTGACAGATAGTATATATATAAGAATGAGCTAGGGTCACATAAAGCCAAAAGAGACATATGATTTAAGTACGTTCGGATTCCTAAAAACAATCATAGTTATTTTTAGGCGAATAGCCTATTTTGCCAAAACTCTTAGGTTTCTTTCAATGTAATAACCGCGCGTGACAAAACTGGTACTGTATTTTCCCTTTTTAAAAGTAAAACTAATAATTAAAATTGATTGCTTTTTAAATAGTTAATAAAACACACACACTTTTTTGCTTCGTGTATTTTTACATTTAAAATTTTTTGCCTGTTTTGATTCCAAAAATATATATTTGTTAAATTTATAATGTAATAAAAACTAACCTTAATTCTAATTCTAATAAGAATTGCGGTTTAAGTTAATCAGTACAGCGGAACTCCATAGCTAAATAGCATTCGCTAATCCAACTATATCTCATACCAATATGAAGTGCAAAATATGTTAGTTTGGGTATGGAAGGGACTACAATCCGGTGGAATATAAATGAAAGAATTTGATAAATAATTAGCCTTCTTGGGTACATTCATATCGGACGTAGGAAATAGGATGTGTACATTTTTACGTAGATGACAATATATTTAAATCTTATGGTATTACATTTGAAATAAAAGAGACGTTACATTCTCTTTTTGCAAATATGGGTATGTTCATTTTGTCCAAGGCAGCACAAGATACGTCTCAAAATAAAGGAATGATTTAGATAAATAATTACCGTTCTTGGGTACATTCATATCGGAGGTAGGAGATAGGATATTTACATTTTTACGTGGATGACCATATATTTAAATCTTATGTTATTACATTTGGGAAAAAAAGAGTTGTTGCATTCTCTTTTTACAAATATGTGTATGTTCATTTTGCTCAAGGGAGCACAAGATAAGTCTCAAAATAAAGGAATGAATTAGATTATAAATTAATTTTGGTGTAGAAATACATGTCGGAGGTAGGAAATAAGATGTGTACATTCTTACGTGGATGACAACAAAGTTAACTTCTATGGTACTACATTTGTGAAAAAATAAGATGTTACATTCTCTTTTTACAAATATTGGTATGTTCCTTTTGCCCAAGGCAATACAAGATACGTCCCAAAATAAAGGAATTGATGTGATTAATAATTAACATTCTTTGGTATATAAATATCGGACATAGGAAAAAAGAATGTGTACATTTTTACGTGGATGACAATATATTGAAATCCTATGCTATTACATTTGTGAAAAAGATATGTTAATTTCTCTTATTACAAATAAACATATATTTACCAAATTAAGAAAATAAATGGCGTTAACAAATCTTGGGAACTGTTATTTATGTATATCCATGAATATCAAATCCCAATCATTTTACACACCTGAAAATTAATTTTTTTTACAAATGAAGATGGGTTAATATTTTCTTTTTTTTTAAAAATGAAAATATATTTTTGTTGTTACTTTGCTAACATTAAATAGGTGTGTATTTTTATAAGATTAACAATTTAATTTTTGTGAAAAGACAGTCAAATATGATATAGGCATGAAAAACAGTTGCGAGATTCTTCTCAGATAAAATTTTTTTTTTTTTTTTTACCATTTTCTGATAATGTATAATTTGTTAAAAAGTTTTAATTCAAGGGCACGAAAAGGAGTAAATGTAAAGCATTTCTGTAGCGTAGTAATTGTCCCTCAATTAAATTCTTTAGTGACAAAAATTTTATAGGCATGAAAAACAGTTGCGAGATTCTTCTCAGATAAAATTTTTTTTTTTTTTTTACCATTTTCTGATAATGTATAATTTGTTAAAAAGTTATAATTCAAGGGCACGAAAAGGAGTAAATGTAAAGCATTTCTGTAGCGTAGTAATTGTCCCTCAATTAACTTCTTTAGTGACAAAAATTATATAAATAGTGATAATTTAGACTGGGTAATATGAGGTCATGTTTAGGGGGGGGGGGAAAGTAGTTAAGGAGTGTGAAAGGTTGTAGGGTACGCGTATCATATTATAGCAGATAAACACTTCTCAAAACTTAATGATGTTAGAAACTTAAATATCATTACATTTTAAAAGGGATGAGTTCTTGCAATAGCAGTTAGAAAGGACCTACCATTATTATCCCGATAACATCGAGTTATTTATTCTAGTGGTTAAATAATGAGTTCACTAGGGCGCACAATATAATTCCCGATAAACATTATAGATATTTTAATTTTTAAATAACCAACTGCGTTTAGTGTGTAACATATTCTTTTCGGAATATCGTCTCAATTTAAGTATGATGTAAAAAATATTCGGTTTAAAAGTCACTAGGACATGAGAATTATTTAATATAGTTCATGGGCGGGAAATAAAAAGTGTGCAGTGACGCATCATGGGGGAAGGGGTGTAGCAAGAATTGGAATTCTTAAATGTGGGTTACTTGAGTTCTTGTTTTGTCAAATAACTTAAGTAGATGGGAAGCTGTAGCTAATTTTTTGGGGGGGGGGGGGGGGAGCAGCTATATCTTGTCTTGGGAATAATCTTATTTGACTTCAATACTTGTTTAGTTTTGCATGAATTCTGAACACGGAAATGAACAACAGCAAGAAACACAATAAATCTTGTTCTATCATAAGGAAAGAAGCAAAGAGCTGTCTTAAGGAAAGAAACAACGAGCTGTCTTAAGGAAAGAAACAACGAGTTGTCTTAAGGAAAGAAACAACGAGCTGTCTTAAGGAAAGAAACAACGAGCTGTCTTAAGGAAACTATGAGCTATTTTAATAAAAGAAATTAAAAGCTGTCTTAAAAAAAAGAAACTTTGAGCTGTCAAAATGAAAAATAGATTCAAGCTGTTTAATAAAAGAGTTATGAGCTGTCTTAATGAAATAAAATATGAGCTATCGTAATGAAATAAACTGCGAGCTGTCTTAACAAAAGAAACTATGAGCTGTCCGAAAGAAAAAACTACAAGTTGTTTTAATAAAATAATTTATAACCTGTCTTAAAAAAGAAAATTTGAGCTGTCTTTATAAAAAAAATTATGAGCTGTATAAATGAAAGAAACTATGAACTGTCTTAAAACAGAAACTATGATTTGTCTTAATGAAAGAAACTATGATCTGTCATAAAACAGAAACTATGAGCTGTCTTAATGAAAGAAACTATAAGCTGTCTTAAAACAGAAACTATGAGCTGTCTTAATGAAAGAAACTATGAACTGTCTTAAAACAGAAACTATGAACTGTCTTAAAACAGAAACTATGAACTGTCTTAATGAAAGAAACTATAAACTGTCTTAAAACAGAAACTATGAGCGGTCTTAATGAAAGAAACTATGAACTGTCTTAAAACAGAAACTATGAGCTGTCTTAATGAAAGAAACTATGAACTGTCTTAAAACAGAAACTATGAGCTTTGTTAATGAAAGAAACTATGAACTGTCTTAAAACAGAAACTATGAGCTGTGTTAATGAAAGAAACTATGAACTGTCTTAAAACAGAAACTATGAACTGTCTAAATGAAAGAAACTAAAACTATGTGGGCGGTACAAGCTCCTCCTTTGTCAATGTGAAGTCTGGGGTCCCCCAGGGATCAGTCCTGGGCCCCTGTTTGTTCCTAGCATACATTAATGACCTACCGGACAAACTGACATCACAGGCAAGACTGTTTGCAGATGACACATCAGTGTATAGGACGATCGCCAACAGATCTGACCAGGACCAGCTACAACAGGATCTCAATCTGTTAGCTGAGTGGGAGATGAGCTGGGACATGGAATTTCACCCTGCCAAGTGCCAGACACTATCAATCTCTAGAATTTGTACTCCTCTACACTACCAATACAAACTGCACGGCCATATTCTTGAGCAAGTTTCCTCCGTAAAGTACCTGGGTGTTACCATTCAAAGAGAGGTCCGCTGGGACGAGCATATTAACAATGTATGTAACCAAGCAAACCAAGCCTTGGGGTTCTTAAGGCGAAATCTAAAGATTGGCAACTCCTGTGTGAAAGAAAGAGCATATAAAGCCTTTATCCGTCCGATTTTAGATTATGCATCTTCAGTCTGGGACCCATTTACCCAGAAGAGCATTGACAGGTTGGAGGCGGTCCAGCGACGAGCAGCACGCTTTGTCCTAAACCGCTACAGGAATACCTCTAGTGTTGGCAGCATGCTAGAAACACTAGGCTGGTCACCATTGGAGAAACGACGACGACAATCCAGGCTCTCCATGATGTACAAGATAAATAATGGGCTGGTCCACTGTTCCAGTATTAAACAGAAACTCGTCCCTCTCCCCCATAGACAGCGACGAGGCCATGACAGGCAATTCAGGCTCATACCAGCAAGAAGCCAGTATAGGAGCTGCTCATTCCTGCCCAAGACAATCAGGGACTGGAACCATCTTTCAAAAGGAACAGTTGAGGCGACAACACTAGACACATTTGTGTCTATTGCCTCAAGCCTTCAAACCCCTAGTGCATAATTTCCTCATCACCACCAGTAACAGAAACATGGCAAATCCCATCTACATGCATAGGAGCCAAAATGATCAATAAATTGATCGTGGGCCCTTAAGATATAGAAGAAGAAGAAGAAGAAACTATGAGCTGTGTTAATGAAAGAAACTATGAGCTGTCTAAACGAAAGAAGGTACGAGATGTCTCTATGAAAAAACTATGAACTGTCTTAAAAGAGAAACTTTGAGCTCTCATAATGAAAAAATAAATTCGATCTGTCTTAATGAAAGAAACTTTGATCTGCCACAATGAAATAAACTAATAGATGTCATAATGAAAGAAACTAATAGCTGGCTTAATATAAGAAACTATGAGCATTCTAAAAGTGAAACTACTAGATATATAAAACATAATGACCACACATTTCATTTTTACTAAAAACTTATTGACCACACAATTCACCAATACATAAAACTTGTTAAGATAAAATAAGATTCTTTTATTTATCCAAAGAAATGGAAATGTTGTTTGATTACATTGTACAAATACATTTTCAGCACAAAAATCAATACATATTTGAATAAAGTCGACATTTTCCAACGTAAAAAAATTTAAACACTAGACATCTACATTAAAGTATGTGTTTAGTGTACGAAACAGCCACTCAGTGAACTCCCTTAATCATAACAAGGGCTTATTGAGTTCTCCTTTAGATTTTGGGACCTCTTGGGAAGCACGCTGGTAAAGTCTTAAAAATTGGGGAACAATAATACATTGTCTATTTGCTATTTACAATTTAATGGTCACATGTTTCACTTGACCTTCTGGCCGGTGAGAATGCAATCCATACGTGTTCCAACGACGCGATGACTGATTAGGTACTAAGCAACACTTGCTCCGAGTTGACCACCCAGGTATATCATATCATATAAGTGGTTAAAACGTATGCCAATATATTTTGCGCTGCTTGTAACATGGTAAGATTTTCACTTAGTTGGAATATTTTTGTTTAACAACTCAGCAAGTGACTAGAATGGGAAACATTCTACATAATCAAGAATTATTTAACAATTTTAAAGCGTACTTACATATTTTGACACTAAATACTACGATATTCTTAATTCTCGTTAGTCTTATATTATTTTATATTGAAATTTATCAAAAGCTTGTTATACAAAACTTTTACGCAAGTCCATAAAATAGCTTATTGAAGCACCAAATATGTATTTATGTTTTCGCATCACCAGGAGAACGATCCACAAAAAAATTAAATTTAAAAATCGCACTTTTGGCTTAATAACATCTGCGCCACAAACAGCACTAAAATTAGTCATACATAAAAGTGCATTAAAACGATGGTTCTAATACACGCCCTAAACAAGTAATGTGCATATAGTGTGATTCATATTACATAGCTGTATCATTCACTGAAGCATGGTTTGTTCATTCTGTTAATGGAAAATGCACAAATGCTAATGGGAGAAACGATCACAATAAATCATTTCATTAGACCTTTGGAAATTCCCGATGACTTTATTGAAGTGCTGTTTCGATAAGGGTGACGTCAGTGTTGCTGGAAGGAACTGTTGGACTCGGCAGAATCAAGGTCCGCTCTTTGAAACATTGTGTACAATACAAAGAGAGAACTCTCCTGTTGAAGGTGAAGGACAGAAAGATGAACACGCCCTGTAGTCCGTTTAGGATAATTGAGATGAATCTGGTGAAGTTGAATAATAGAAAATTGAAAAGCTGTTACATTTCTTGTATTTTATTACAAATGACAAATATACATTTTTTCACAAAGATTGTTCTTAAATATAATAATATGATCCTCTTGTAAATTAAATATAAATAGATTCAATTCTTATATTGATATTACATGAAAACAACAGCCACATCAACAAATCTGTCTCGCCTTTATCACTGGAATAAAATTTTCTTATGATTACCAAGAATATCTAAATTATTTTTTCCAATGAACCCATCAAATATTTTTTCGATTTAAAAACCTATTTGAAATACTATTAAAAAAATGTGTAAATAAGTTATTTTCTGCTTCAGTAAAATAGGAAACACTTGACTATATTTGACTAACTTAAGTCATTAGTGTCAGTGGCTTCACCCATAACTTGATTGTATTTGACTACCTTAAGACATTACTGTCAATAGCTTCACTAATTTTTGACTAACTTAAGACATTACTGTCAATAGTTTCACCAATTATTTGAATCTTTTTGACTACCTTAAGACATCACTATTAATAGCTTTACCAATTTTTTTTACTCTATTTGACTACCTTAAGACATCACTATCAATAGCTTCACCAATTATTTGAATCTAATTGACTACCTTAAGAAATCACTATCAATAGCTTCACCAATTATTTGACTCTATTTGATTACCTTAAGACATCACTATCAATAGCTTTACCAAATATTTGACTCTATTTGACTACCTTAAGACATCACTATCAATAGCTTTACCAAATATTTTACTCTATTTGACTACCTTTAAACATCACTATCAATAGCTTCACCAAATATTTGACTCTATTTGACTACCTTAAGACATCACTATCAATAGCTTCACCAATTATTTGACTCTATTTGACTAACTTAAGACTTCACTATCAATAGCTTCACCAATTTTTTGACTCTATTTGACTACCTTAAGACATCACTATCAATAGCTTCACCAATTATTTGACTCTAATTGACTACCTTAAGACATCACTATCAATAGCTTTACCAAATATTTGACTCTATTTGACTACCTTAAGACATCACTATCAATAGCTTTACCAAATATTTTACTCTATTTGACTACCTTTAAACATCACTATCAATAGCTTCACCAAATATTTGACTCTATTTGACTACCTTAAGACATCACTATCAATAGCTTCACCAATTATTTGACTCTATTTGACTAACTTAAGACTTCACTATCAATAGCTTCACCAATTTTTTGACTCTATTTGACTACCTTAAGACATCACTATCAATAGCTTCACCAATTATTTGACTCTAATTGACTACCTTAAGACATCACTATCAATAGCTTCACCAAATATTTGACTCTATTTGACTACCTTAAGACATCAATATCAATAGCTTCAAAAAATATTTGACTCTATTTGACTACCTTAAGAGATTGCTGTCAATGGCTTCACCAACAACAGCTACCACCCAAAGTGCTCCCGTTATGGAGGAGAGTTTCACGTACACAAACAGGTTCTTGTAGCTCTCCTGCTTGATGGCGTCAGATGTCTGCTGCATGCGAAGTGAACGGATCTTGTACACCGTGATAAGGAAGCAGACGATATTGGAACAGATAATCGCAATGAGGGGGCAAATGAAGGCCACACCTGTTGAGGTTTGGTATTTAAACAAATTGATTTGAAAACGATCTAAGGAAATGCTTAATTTGACTTAAAGAGACATAGAAACATGTCTTACTACAATATTTTATTAGCATCGCAAGAAAAATAACTTAAAATAAATTGAAAAATTTATGTTGGTTTAGCTAAAAAATATTTATTTTTAACTACTTTTCTTCATTAAATTAATCTTCAATCTAACTGGTTATTTAGAGCGATCAATCTTTATTGTTGGTTCACAGTTGGAAATGCAGCTCCAACATAAATTACCTGTCATTACTTAATAACCTTTTTTATATTTAAAACTGTTTTATTCTAACTTAGACATTTAAAATTGTAATAGCATCGTTAATATAAGATGCAACGTTGCTTAGAACTTTTGGCACTATTCAAAAACTTACCAACGAGCTAAGGGGAGTTCAGATAACAGACGTATGCCCCATAACCAAGTTCTCGTCCACTTGTAGAATAGAATGATGCCGTTGTCACGATAGAAACGACACAGGCAGGGAGCAGCAAGGAGCACAGGAATCTCCTCAAGATATGAACATCTCGTGAACCTGATGGTCTGTTTGAGATCTGCACCCGTGACGTGAACACCCGGACCATCTTGAAGCTGCACAGGAACGTCCACGAGAACTACCACAGCCACAGAAAATGGGTTGCTATTGCGACCACGGTGCAAAGATGGGCGGGTCTAGGACTTCAAAGAATGTTATATGGAATGATTTAGTAATTTCACATTCGGATACGAAGAGGTTCACGAATGTGACGTATGGTAATTTAAACGTGCCTTGGTTTTCATACTTGATTGGTCCGCTGATCTCTGCTTGGTATTTTTAAAATATAAGTTTCTCATGTGGGTCAATGACCGTAATCCGATGCTCTGGTCAGTAATACGTGTATACATTTAAAAAAAAAGAAATTCACCTACATAATTCATCAGATGGGATTTTGTTACCAGCAAAGAACGTTTGTTTGAGGTTAAGTGGAGATGATGATGTTATACCCAACAAACTGACATGACTGATACATGTAATTTTCAACAACTCAAAAGTAAAATCAATGCTCAAGGAGAATATTCAAGGGAATTTCATATTAGACGAGACCTAAGACAAGGAGACTCACTGCCTTGTATGCTACTTAACTTAACATTAGAGAGAGTTACAATAAGAATACATATTGACACCCGAGGAACAAAAATAGGATACTTTCTGAGGGAAACCCATGACCCACAAACAATGGGCACTCTCTACAATCAACTCCTTCAGCATCTTGCATATGCTGATGGCGTAGCACTGCTAGGGAAATGTTTATCAAGACGTATCAACATCCTATATTGGATGAGAAGACTCATCACTACCAGCAGGGCTATGATAAAAGAAGAAGAGACAGATTAATTCAATAAAATTAGAAACGACACATTTGTAAAAGTAAATCAATTCAAATACCTAGGATCTTTATTAAATGAAAGAAACAAATTACTAGCAGAAATAAAAGAAAGAATATCAGCCTGATACAGGGCATACTTCAGTAGTCAGAAAATTCTCAAAAGTAAAAACATTACAAGAGAAACAATGAAAACTATTTATAAATATGTAATCAGACCTTTTGTAACATACGCAAGTGAAACTTGGACCATAATAAAAATAGCAGAAAACCTATTAAACACATGGGAGAGATACGTTCTCAGGGAAATATATGGACAAATAAAGGATGAATATGACTGGAAATTACGAACCAACCAGAAATCGTACAGTCTATATCAGGATCCACGATAATAAAAATAACAAAGGACAACATACTCTGGGCAGGACACTTAGAGAAAATGCCATGTGACAGAGGATTGAAGAGGGTGCATCACCACCCCCCCCCCTTTTTCGGAGATATGCCAGAAAGAAACCCTACATACATGTCAATGTATGCACTTTTTTCCTCATTTGTTCTAATTTTCAACGTGCATATGATGATACGTCTTCTTTTTTCAAATAATTGTGCATCATCATTATTTAGTGTTGACCAGGAAATTTCACCATCCCTAAAAATTAGAATAACATTTGGTTTCACATGTCTAATCTGATTTTTTTTTACAAGTCTACAGTAAGAGTATCCAAGCATGCTATGCAAAGCGATTTTTCTAGAGCTGCGCAGGATTAGTCACATCAGGCCCTCCTTAACAATTGATGCAACAAAGAGGCTGATGTCTGAATTTGTGTTATCACGAATGGACTACTGCAATGCTCTCATTGTGGGTCTCCCAGCTACGCTCCTGGATAAAATTCAAAGAGCACAGAATAATGCGGCTCGCATTGTTCTTCGCAAACGCAAGTTCGACAATGCTAAAACACTTCTGAGAGAGTTGCATTGGCTGCCGGTCCACTTTCGGATAGAGCACAAAATTGAAACTTACATGACCTGGCGCCGTCCTATCTCAAAGAGCTGCTGACGCCTTATGTACCCACTATACAACTCCGCTCATACGATAGTGGCAAACTCTTGACACCATGTGTTCGCCTTGAGACTCACTGAAAGCTCACTTTCGCATTTGCTGGCCCAACAATTCGGAACGCCCTTCCTGTCGATCTCAGAAACAACCACACATTGGAGTCCTTTAAAACCGATTTAAAGACACATCTATTTCGCAAACATTTTCCAGTTAGTGCATATTGGCATATGTTGCTTATGGTTGAAATGGGTAGACAGACTTTGACTTGGTATGCTTGTAATTAGATTTTTTAGTGTTGACTTTGTACCGTGCTTCGAACCTTTGGGGATGAAGCGTGTCTTTCAAATAACCTTTATTATTATTATATGTCCTTTTCAACTCCGTTGATATCCCATAAAATTATACCTTTAATTGGTTCAATTTAAAAATTTAAAGTCAAAATTAAACTTTGCCCCTGATCTCTTTTTTGCAAATCTCACTCTAAATTTGAGGTTCCCTTTTGCTTTTACATTCCCAAACTTGCCTGGCTGGACATTTAACAGTAAGAAAGCAAAGCGCACTCGACCATCCAACTATTCCCCCCCCCCCCTAACACCAATGCATATCTGAACATTTAACAGTAAGAAAACAGCTCACTCGACCATATAACTACCCCCCCCCAACCGCCCATATAGCAAACTCCACCTTCGTCCCCCCCTAACACCAATGCATATCTGAACATTTAACAGTAAGAAAACAGCTCACTCGACCATATAACTACCCCCCCCCAACCGCCCATATAGCAAACTCCACCTTCGATTGTACAGTTGTGGATCAACAGGGTGATAAGTATCCACATGATAAGTATCCACATTCTATTGCCGTAACACCTGTATGGACATATTCTAACGATTAAAGGCACCACATCTTACTTCACACACTGACTCTTCGTGCTTGCTTTTACGTATTCCAATAATAAGATATCTAACGGCATGTTCTCTAACCAAAGGATCCTTTTCTGGTCAAAACAATAAGAACATGTTCGATTTAACAGCCATTGATTAAACGTCCATTTAAAAGGGCTAGGCGCTAAAATTCCATATTTTTGCTTTTCAAACAAATAACCGATTGCTGATTATTACAAAAAGTTAATGGAATTAATTCATCATTACTTATTATTATTATTTTCTTTCTTTTGTAAATGAGATATTTTAATATTATTATTTATTTCAAAAACTACATGCAAATGCAATATAGAATAGAAGCATTAAAAAGATAGGCCAACCGCTTCGCATGTCAGTTTACTATAGTCTATAGCAAACGCTGGGTCGGTCAGCTGATGTATATACACAATGGAGACTAAAATATAGTTGGTGGGGTGTAGTTGGGAAGGGAAAGAGCGATTGAGAGACATGGAATGGAATAAGAATCACAGTCGCGTAGTCTGCTATATTTTACACTGCTGTGTAAACACTGAACACCTTTGTGTAGGTACTGTTAGCAACTAACTTGTCCCCAACCCTCCAAGAGTCAGCGACTAACTTGTCCCCAACCCTCCAGGAGTCGGCGACTTACTAGTCCCCACCCCTCCAGGACACGACAACTAGCTTGTCCCTATCCCTCCAGGAGACGGCAACTAACTTGTCCCCAAACCTCCAAGAGTCAGTAACTAACTTGTCTCAACCCCTTGAGGAGTCGGTGACTAACTTGCCCCCCCCCCCCCCCCTATAGGAGTCAGAGACTAACTTGTCCCCCACCACTACAGGAGTCGGCGACTAACTTGTCCCCCACCTCTACTGGAGTCGGTGACTAACTTGTCCCCCACCCGTCCAGGAGTCAGCAACTAATTTGTCCCCATCCCTCTAGGCGACGCAACTAACTTGTCCCCATCCCTACAAGAGTCGGCAACTTACTTGTCCCCACCCGTCCAAGAGTCGGCAACTAACTTGTCCCCACCCGTCCAAGAGTCCGCAACTAACTTGTCCCCACAACTCCAGGACATGGCAACTAACTTGTCCTCACTCCTCCAGGAGTCAGCGACTAACTTGTCCCCACTCCTAAAGGGGTCGGCGACTAACTTGTCCCCACCCCTCCAAGAGTCAGCGACTAACTTGTCCCCACTCCTCCAGGGGTCGGCGACTAACTTGTCCCCACCCCTCCAAGAGTCAGCGACTAACTTGTCCCCACCCCTCTCCCCCCCCGTCCAAGAGTCCGCAACTAACTTGTCCCCACCCCTCCAGGACATGGCAACTAACTTGTCCCCACTCCTCCAGGAGTCAGCGACTAACTTGTCCCCACTCCTACAGGGGTCGGCGACTAACTTGTCCCCACCCCTCCAAGAGTCAGCGACTATCTTGTCCCCACTCCTAAAGGGGTCGGCGACTAACTTGTCCCCACCCCTCAAAGAGTCAGCGACTAACTTGTCCCCACCCCTCAAAGAGTCAGCGACTAACTTGTCCTCACTCCTCAAGGGATCGATGACTAACTTGTCCCCACCTCTCCAAGAGTCAGCGACTAACTTGTCCCCACCCTTCCAAGAGTTAGCGACTAACTTGTCCCCACCCTTCCAAGAGTCAACGACTAACTTGTCCCCACCCCTCCAGGAGTCGGCAACCAACGTGTCCCCACCCCTCCAGGAGTCAGCGACTAACTTGTCCCCACTCCTCAAGGAGTCAGAAACTAACTTGTCCCCACGACTCCAGAAGACACTCGTGCCAACTTTGTGCATCAGTACCTGGGTGGGAAGGAAAGCCAAAGACAAAAACAGTTCAACTGTGGTGATAAAGACAAGAGAAAACATGCGACCTGGGACATCCCCTCGTCTGTCGAGGCCCGCTGTGCTTGGCAGTACCCAGTACTGCTTGGCAGTAGCCAGTACTGCTTGGCAGTAGCCAGTACTGCTTGGCAGTACCCAGTAATGCTTGGAAGTAGCCAGTAATGCTTGGCAGTAGTCAGTACTGCTTGGCAGTACCCACTACTGCTTGGCAGTAGCCAGTACTGCTTGGCAGTACCCAGTACTGCTTGGAAGTAGCTAGTAATGCTTGGCAGTAGCCAGTACTGCTTGGCAGTACCCAGTAATGCTTGGAAGTAGCCAGTAATGCTTGGCAGTAGCTAGTACTGCTTGGCAGTACCCATTACTGCTTGGCAGTACCCAGTACTGCTTGGAAGTAGCCAGTAATGCTTGGCAGTACCCAATACTGCTTGGCAGTAACCAGTACTTAGAAACATCAGCTAGCAGGATTAAACACACAATCTGGCAAATCAGAGTTTTCGGAATATCGAGAGAAAAAAAGTAGACCTGCTGCACATGATACAAGTAGATATAACACTCTTTACGAAACATTACACCACACTATTAATCCACACAATACCGACCCACACATTTGTTGCATTTTTTATAAGAACTGTTATTCACTGATTCTATGTTTTCTTCTGACAAGCAATCAGTGATTATTTCAGAAATGTTCCTCCCCCCACCGGAAAAGGGGGGGGGGACTTCAGATTTTAAAAAGAGGGGGGGGGGGGGCAGTGCCAGTTTATTTATTGTTGGGCATATTAACTTTTGCTCNGGGGCGGGGGGGGGGGGGGGACTTGGCTTCCCACCCCCATCCACCCCTCTGGAGATCTAGCTGAAAGAAACCCAGCAAGCAATGGCAAAAGAGATTCTTTATGAACTGGTTACGAATGATCTTATCTCGGTACATATCCAGGGGAAGGTATGACATTTTAAAATTACCGCACTGTGGGACACCAACCTTAGTGACGCCTCTGCTATCTAGATAACCAAATTAAGTAAACTGAGATATATTCTAATTGGTTGGTTCAGAGGTTAGTATTGTTTTACTACTGGCAGGAGTGTTTCCTTAGTTCTTATGTAGCTAGGTATGTGATTAAGAAATCATTAATAAAATTAACCATAACAACTTGAAACTAAACTCAGAAAAATAGATTGTTATCAAACTTTATTATAAACTTACTGGTAACCATATTTAACATTAACCGCAAAGTTTTCACAAATAGTAGGGTATATTGTAATAAAGACTCAACAAAACATATCATACAAATTACATAATCAAACAATTTTCAAGACTAGACAGTTAATCATCTATTACTTGTCATCTTCTATGATGAGCAGCATGAGAAAATAACATTAAAATAACATGCCCTTTTCCCATATATGATTTTAAATATATTTTAAATCTCCATAGTCATTAGAAAATGTGTCAAAGGTAAAAAGGGAAAAAAATTATTAAAATGTTTAAATCTCAAACACTGTGTAGGCTATGTCATTCCTAAAAGAAATGGGTAACTTTGTATGGCTTACTGTAAAACAAGGAATATTTATCTGTCATAAAATGTTTGCTCAGGGATAATATTATTGTTATAGAGTGAAAAAATTGAAAAAAAGAATTCTACAGAATATTTTAAGCACAAACAAACTTTCTTTTACAAAAAAACAAACATTTTTTTTGGAATATAGTTGTTTTTTTATTTGAAAACAGTAAAAATAAAAAGCCATGGTTTTTAATTTAGTCAATTTATTTTTGTTTCTAAATACTAACAGTTGATGATGTAAGTTAGTAAATTTTCTCATTATCATACCTTCAAATAGAAATGAGTTTCATCTATAAGATTTGATTAGACGATAGTAAAATTTGAGTCACAAATTCGATATGCTTATCTCCACAAAAAATATTTTTAAAAGTTTTGAGTTAAAATATATTAGTTATGAATAACATATATTTGCTTTTGTGAAAAAGGTCCAAGTGTCTTAGTTTTAGTAACCACAATTCAAATTGTAAAATCTCAAAGACGCTGCACTTGTGTTAGGTATTTTCTACTTTATTTTTTTTTGTTTTTTGTTAAAAATACTTGTAGCCTTGAAGCCTAATTATAAACTTTCACAATTTATTCCAAATTTAACAATTTCTGGTCAAACAAAAATTATAGCTGTTAATTGGAGGATTTCAAAAAGGATAATATTTTTACTATCTTTAATTGCAATGAGGTGTGTGGAAAGATTTTGAAAATGTGATGAATTTGAAAGAAGACTCAGTATGAACATAACACTGCGAAACAATAGTTCATCAATGTTATTCTATTTTTAGTTTAGATTTAAATGAATGTTCCATATGTCAGTGTGGAATGAGTGTAAGTGTGAGACAGTGTGGATGTTGGTTCTTATATGAGTAATGAGATATTCTCCATGGGCGCACCATCATAGGTCATAGTGTTAAGAAGGGATTTATAGGATTCGCATAATTAAAACATATTCAAATTCATACCATGAAAAACAATTTTATTAAGGAAATAGCTTATTTTTAATGACAGACCTACAATATTATTTTAATGATGAATATTACATATTTAAACAATGTTTTGAAAATAAAATTACAATATCTTAATGTAAGACTGTATCAAATAAAATGTAAATTATTATTTTTTTTCACCTTTCCTAATATTTAATCTAAACTATCTTGAAGAACTAAAAGAAGCAATTTCACCTAATCTCTAAAATACCTCATCTTATTGAAAATGACTTGTTTTAAAATTCAAGGTAATGAAAAATACAAATAATATTTATGCAATAAGTCCACATAATAATAAATATAGGCAAAACTTATGACTTTTTAATCTAGTACAACCCTGTAAAAATAAGCAAAAATTGTGCAGCAGTCTAAAACTTTGCACTCACAAAACCAATGAGATTTTAGCTGATGCATATAATTCAGCAAATAATTAACTTTTTGTAAAGCAATATTTTATCATTTTTACATTTAACAGGTTTTAATTGTGGGTAAACAGGTTTCAATAATGTCATAAAATTGTTTTAAAGTAAGGATAGAAATTATTTTAAAGAAATTAGATTAGTTCACAAGCTTAAAAGAAAGTTGAAACATTTTAAATGACATCAATATTTTTTGCTCACGCAATAAATGCAAAATTTAATACTCTATGAAGATGTAGTGAATTGAATAAGCGATATTTATTTCTTCTCTTAATGATTTATTTTAACACCTGTCACAGTTTAAGATGAAGAGAAATGAATAGTGGATATGAAAAAAATTTCAAATAAATATTGAACTTATTTTTTCAATGTCCTAATTTGAAATTAATAAAAAATCTATGCCTTAATATTTTTTAAGGCATAAGATAACAAATTTAGTGTTTCACAGGTTTTTTAAATATTTTTAAATTTCATCAGCTGACATGTTAATAATTATATCACTTGAAATAAAATTAATTTAAAAAATGCTGTCATGGTTCAGCAGTGTCTTTTACTCTTTGTTTTGCAATTACAAAGCAGAGTAGCATGAATGAAATATTGGAATTTCTGAAATTTATTGATACTTTCTTCTTTTTTTTTTTAACCCCATCAAACATACAGTAATTTATGTCAATTTTCTTTTTCACTTAGAAGAATTAAGTAAGGAATTATAAAGCTATGTTCGTGATGAATTTTAGGTGTGATAGAAATAGACTCAATGAACAATAAATATTTATAGAAGAAGTGAAGCATTTAAGCAAATATGATGTATTTCTATACAAAGCTGAAGTTTATAAATGATACTGCAAATGACTTATATGCAAAGGCTTTCTACGATTTTTATTTTGTCTTTGTGGAAAATACACATGGAAAATGATGACAATTGTTTTTCAAACTCACAATATCATGTGACTGTACTGCTGCTGTCCACTCCAACATATGTTTTCCCATCATATTGTCTCACTCTTCCGGTCATATTAGGAGAACTGTCACTTGCACTGTCCAAGCCATTATCTCTCCCCACTGCAGAGGTGTAACTGGGTGTGCGTCTTAAGACATTACCGGGTGATGAACCCATTGCTGCCATTCTACCAGCTAAAACACTTGCACTTCTTGAGCCAGCATTCTCACTGTGAAAATCATCAAATCCGAGGAAAGTGTCCCCACCATAACTGCTGCCTCCACCACCAGTGTCATCATTGCAGGCACTGCTACCCAGGAGTGGTGACTCACCCTGCGGAGGGGGTGGCAAAAGAGGATCAGAAAAGTGATCGGCCACAGGTGAGCTGTCTGGCTTTTCATAATTTTCTATGTATTCTTCAAACTTATCAATGAAGTTGCCACCATCACGAAGCTCAAGGCTTCTCAGGAAAGACACTTCTGGAAGATCAATGGCCGATTGAGAAGGTAATTTTGATGCTGTTTTTTTGCCTTGTCTGTGATTAGATTTTTCAGTTTTGTAATGCTGGGACTGTTGCATACCATTAGCTCGGACAGCCAAAGGCTTTTGCTGTTGATGTTCAGTCCGTTTTTCATTTTCCACTGTAGAGGATGGCATCAGGGGTAGAAATTCACCACTTATTTCACTGAAGAAAGCAGTTATGTTTTGTAAATATAGAGATAACTATTAGTCTATAATTAAACATTTATACATTTTTTTTTTAAAGTTTGCTCACAAAATTATTTTTATCTTCACAGTCCTTGACAATTATTAATTATATCCTGACACTGATGGTTACTAAATGTTTAAAAAATATTGAATTGTCTAAAAAGTGATTTTTTAAACTTTGGTTTGGGATTGGGGTGAGGGAGGTTTAACTAAACATCTAAATATTTCATTACATTTCTGAAAATATAACAAATATAAAGAAACATGTCAGAAATCTAAGCCTATTTTAAATTATAGTATTTATTAGTATGGCAATTTCAGCTGGGCCCATCAGACTTTCTTTTATGTTGGAGCTTTTACTGCATTTAAAGTGATTTAGATAAATAATATAATATACCTCCCCCCCCCCCCACCCACGTTAAACCCCTACAGAAAAAGCACATAAGTCTTCACCTTGCACTGATAAGATTTTTATATCCCAAATATGAGCTGTTGTGTTTATTCTATTTTAAATTATAGTATTTATTAGTATGGCAATTTCAGCTGGGCCCATTAGACTTTCTTTTATGTTGGAGCTTTTACTGCATTTAAAGTGATTTAAATAAATAATATAATATACCCCCCCCCCCCCCCACCCACGTTAAACCCCTACAGAAAAAGCACATAAGTCTTCACCTTGCACTGATAAGATTTTTATATCCCAAATATGAGCTGTTGTGTTTATTTCCTGGCTCATTACATGTCAAAGAAAGCCAAAAATATTTATTTACCATAATTGATTTTGCAGGTGATCAATCTTTAATAAGGCCATGTCCAGCTGGTGTCTCAACTTCCATATCTGGATTTCACACACAGGATTCTTGCAGCGTGTCTTCGAATAAGCACTCATTGCCTCATCAACATAATCTTTAAACTGAAGGGATTTTCCCATGCTCTGAAATCAACCAATTAGAATTTCAATACTATCAATTTCGGTCAAGTTAGATATGCTGGTTTACATGAAAATTATTTTACAGTAAAAAAAAAAAAAATTAGCAGTTTAAAACTATGCAAAGCTAAATAAACTAGAATAAATGAATGTATGCAGAAGCTGCTGACAGTGTGGAGTGGGGTGGTAGAAAGCAAGAAATATTTTATGAAGTTTTTAGGAGGCTGGTGATTATGAGGAGATTTGATAAGGTCTTCTATTGAAAGATTATATCCTAAATGAATAAATAGTTGAATAATAGCAAGACATTTTAACGGTAAATAAAAATATTTTTAAAGGGGGTGGGTAATACTGCATGGAAATAATATATACTAAAATCTTAATCAGGCACATAGCTAGGTATAAAGCAGAGCAATTGCATGGGCTCTGCAAACGATGGAGATGTCTCATCTATTTAAGGGGTAATGAAGTTGCTTGATTGAAAAAAAAAATGGAAAGTATTTTAAATTGCAATGAATATCCAAATACCAAAAACTGTGATGTGGCAAAGGGTCACAATTTGGCATTTAACAGGTCTCTTATGAAGGTGTGGAGAACCTTTATTATTAACAGCGTATGTTTTCTATCGATGAAGAAACTTACATGCTTTCTTTAAATTAAGAGCAGTGGTGAGAAAGCATCCAAAATTTACTCCAAAACTAACCCACTCAGATTCATCCACTATTTTTTGCTTTTAATTATTTTTTTAAACTCAGATTTCCTCTGGAGAAAATAGTATGATGTAATCCACAAAGTAGTTAATAATTAAAAAGTTAGGCTGAAAGACTACCAGAAAGCTTTTAATGCTAGATTCAAACAACAGTTTTAGGAAATTTTAATGAAAACCTACCAAAGAGACTAAAGCACAACATCCGCATTTATCCCATTTTCTCAATCGTTTACGACAAAACTTGAAGTAAAGATGTTCAAATATCAAAATTAGAAGACCCAGTAAGACACCACTTCCTAACAGAATAAATGCTGATGTAAAGTTCAAAATGCCAAGAGTCCGATTTGACACGCCCTTCTCTTTTTTGGTGTCACAAGCCCCAGCGAGCCAAAATTTCTGCAGACGATCCATATCACCTATGAAATATATAACAGAAGGGTTTTTTTTAAAAAGAAAAGTTCACTGAAATATTATAAATCATGCAGATTTCTATAATTAATTCTGCTATGTCATTCTCTAATACAAAGTTTAAGAATTATGAAATATGGCAAGGTAACTGTCATGAATAAAATACTTTAGAAGAATATGTTAAAATAATGTGCTCCTATATAAATCTAAGTGAATCTTAACAGTGATCTTTGTACGACAAGAACTGTTTCTATTTATTATATCTTAATTATTTATTTGATTGGAATTATTCCACATCATACAGAGAAAAATATAAATAAAATGAATTATTTTAGTTGTTTTTTTCTAAAATTAACACAAAAATGGATAAACCATTGAAATTTTTTGTTTAGTCTAAATTTCTGCTAAGTCTGTAGCAACATAAATTTACCATTTTCTTGAAGCTTTAAAATGTGTTTGTTGAACTTGTCGATCCATGGGTTCCTTGATGGTTTATTATTTGGTGGGAAACCTACACCATAGCCAGTCATAGCATAACGGTTTCCTACAGTTACAAGTCGACATTTGGGATCACGAGATGCATAATATTCCAAAACAGAGGAGTCATAAATAAAAGCTTGAATTCTCCTAAAATAGAAATGTTATAAAAAGCTTTATATGACCTTTCAAAAATATGTAAATTTACAGTTGGAATTAAGGCTAATTTGTAATTATAAATGTATTTATTCCAAAAAATGTGTAGTAGATCGACTGTCACCATTTCTTTGTTTGTTTGTCAGTAAGTGTTTAAACAAATTGCTGTGACTTAAATGAACATTTCATTATACATATTTATAACAAACATAAAATATAATTATCATGTAAATCCTAACTTTTACCCTTGCTTGAGTTCAGCTATCCCAGCATCAACATCAGGTTGGTTAAATGCCTTCATATAATTGTACATGTCCTTATGGTTGGCCCTAATGTTGGCCTCAGTGCTTCCATTTGGTATTGTAGCATATCTGAAGGGAGGCTTCATTGTGTATGGATTTTGAAGCTTAAAAAAACCATTGAATTAAATTGAATCCATTTTTAAAGTTTTTATTTAACAAAACTAAAGTGGTAAAATAGAAGTTGAACAAATGCCAATGTTTATAGGCCTAGTTTATTTTAAACAGGTTTATAAATAATGGATGCCTTAAACAGCTTTATCAATAAGCAATATTGGTATGCTTATCATATAATGAAAAAAGCTTACCCTGTAATCTTGAATACCAGATAAGTCATAGAACTCTTCTTTAGTGATCATAAAGGCAGCCAGGTTTGCAGTGTAGGATGCCAAGAAGACCAGAGCAAATAAAGCCCAGATATTTGCTAGAAATCTGCTGGCAATGCCCTTTGGTGTATCAGTTTGAACTGATGTACTGAATAACATTGCCCAGATAAGCCAGAATGATCGGAAAAGTGAAAACTTGTGATCTAAAATTATAAAGATGGGTTTTAGTGAGAAATATTACAATTTTGCTTTTTATTAAAAGTTATAAATGCTGTTGTTCCTTGATGATAAAATTCTTAATTGTTTTTCTTGCTTAGCAAAACAGTATATGCAGTGAATATTATACTAAATTGAGTTAATATATACATGTCAATATCTAAAAAGATTGGATAATGCTTTCTAAGTAGGTTGCCTCTTTATACCTAAACATATCTTCTAAAAATTAAATAATAAATTGAGTCTCGACTTTATGTTCTGAAATTTAACTTTACTGAATTATTTTTATAAATGTTCTTTCAAAATTAAACTTCTCTAAGCTAAAATAGTAAAAAAAAAAAAAACAAGCTGGTAAATTACTTCCAATTAAACATATCTTCTAAAAATTAAATAATAAATTGAGTTTCGAATTTATGTTCTGAAATTTAACTTTACTGAATTATTTTTATAAATGTTCTTTCAAAATTAAACTTCTCTAAGCTAAAATAGTAAAAAAAAAAAAAACAAGCTGGTAAATTACTTCCAAGAAATAATTTTTTTAAAGAAATTAATTAAATATCTTTTCATATTGTCCAACAAAATCTTAATTTATTTATTACATTGTTTTTCATGTTTTTAACTTGATCGATAAGTAAAAGTGTTATTAATAGCATATACCTTTTTGCATATTTAATAATTTTTAAAAGATTAGATCGCAGAAGAGTAAAGAAATAAATACTATTACATGTCAAATTAAAAAATACATAATAATACTAACTGGCCCTTTATAACTTCAAAATGCTAAGATTAATAAATTTTACAAACTATCAGTTAGTAGGAGTAACTGTAAAAAAGGCAAATACAATTTGACTTTTTACACAATATTTATTATAGAAAGTTTAAAAAAAATATTTTTAATATTTCTTGATAGTCTTATGCTTTAGATTTTTATATAATAATATCAGAATGCAAATTGAAGTTTGTGAGTAATTAAATTTTCAAGTCTTTTGAATTCTTAAAAAAATGTTTCTTTACTACAATCATACATAATTAAAATTCAAATGCACAGATCTGAAGATAAAATAATGATGCGTGCGTGCTCAGTAAGCCATTTTCATTCAATATGGGATTACATAAATTGTACCCTTAATCTATTAACACTTAGGAAATATGACAGATAATAACTAGAATCGTCAAAAGAGTAAAGGCAATTAAAAATAGATATATAAAATCATAGAGAAATAAATCCATTGTTAGTCTTATGGACATTAAAACTTTGCTCTAAGAAATATTTTAACTTTGCATTAGATTTATATTTAATTTATTTGCAAGATGGTTAATTTGAGAGTTTATTTTAATGATTAATTTTAAGAAGCAAATAAATTACACAAGATGATGTCCCAAGAATTTACATCTACTGACAATATTCTTTTACAAGAATGTAATATTCATTTACTGATTTTAAGTATCTTTTAAAATTTACCCATTACATGATAGGCATTTAGTCTTAAATCTTCTCAGCTTTCTAAGATAAGGTGCTTTTAAAAGCTGTAATATGTGTAGTAAATGAAAATACACCCTTTAATAAGTCTAATAATTGATGTTGTAACAACACAGCGGTTTGTGAGAAATGTAAAAGAAAGCTTAAGAAAGTTTATCTGAAGATGTGAGCTTTTAAAAACAAAGAGATGTTTGGTTTCTGCTATTACACTGTTATTTTTAAATATAAAAACAAAGCGTCTCTTTCTTTTATCTAAGCCTTACTTAACTGAATTCTGGTATGGAAATGGTAAAAAAATATATCTTCTTTAGAATATCTTCTTTAAGGGGAAATAAAATCTTATAAACTTACTACCTGAGTTTTACCTCAGTTACCTCGCATAGGCGTGTGTCCACGGTTAAGCCCATATGGACTTAACCATTCAAAGATGAGGATGGATGACCCAGTGGCGTGAACACTGAAGATAAGGATAAGTGACCAGGAAGCATAGTCGTAGGGTTCTGTTAATTCACGTGCATAAAGAAGAAAAAGTAACATCCAAAGTCAAGTTTTATATGTGTGTAGTGTTCTCTGGTGATTCCTAGATTCATTGTTATAGTAGGCATACAGTGGACCACATGGGGAAAAGTTGAACTATTTATAAAACTTCATTACATGAACTTAATAGGTAATAACTGAGCTGAGAAAGGTCTCTTTTAAAAAGTATAGGAATATGGGGAGACATTCGAGTATTGAAAATGCCTGCAAGAGACAGTAAGTTAAAAAAGCAACTTTTTTAAAAATGTCATAAACATTTTGCTAAAAGATTGGAACAAGATAGCAAGGCAAGCCATTCAAGCATTCAGAGCATAAAAAGCTCCATCCCTTAGTTTTTTGTTGAAAGGCGCCATAAACCAGAATGGTCATGGAGCCACTGCAATAAATAGCTTTGTGACTGGTAGTAAATTTATCAATTGTCAACACAAATTCAGTCAAATTTTAATTGCAGAAATGTATGTTTGAGTGTGTAAATAAAATGTTTTCATTTAGTTGTTAAATGATTGATAAAATGGTCTTTAATTTAATAAGACAAATTGGTTTCCAATGTTTTGAGCAAGACGTAAACCTATAACTTGGATTGTATTATAAATCATTTTCTGATATTCAGGTAACTTATGTGTTTTTGTAGTTGTTTCAAAATGTGAAACTGAAGGAATTATTAGTTCTTTTTTTGTCAAGTCTTATAATGATGTATTTTAATATTTAATTTAAAAAATCCTTTCTATCGCTTTCTTTTGTAATCATGAAAGTCAAAACAGGGTCCAATGGGAATATAAAACAATTAACAGTCCAAAACCAAGCCAGGGGAAAATAAAGGCTACAAGTTGGATAGACAATGATGGAAATTTGGTTCGTAAAAACAACACTTTATTAAGGCATGATTTTTACAACAATTCGTGTGATATATTGTTCAACATAAATTAATTAAGAATTTAATAGAACATGGTTTTGGGTGAAAGAATTAAACAAAATGAAATGAAATTAGTTTGAAATAAAACAGAATTTTCTTTAAAATAAATAACTGTTTAAGCTGCAAAATATTATTTGAGATTTAGCCAAAATAACAATTAAATATTTTAAAAACAATTTAAATAGCTTTTAAGAGAAATGTTTTTGAAGAACTTACATAATATTGGGGCCATTGCTTAAATATTAACTGATAAAACAAGGAATCAATTTAGTATTTTCTTATTAGTTATCTAAGTAGAATGTACCACTTTATGGATAATTACAATTTTACCTTACATGTTGGATAACTAAAATAGATTTAAATACTCTCAAAAGAAAAAAAACAGCTAAAACATATTCATTAATATATAGTAATAAACTTCTATTTTTTAAAAAATAAAGAGAAAGAAATACAAAATGAATTAGAAAAAAAGATATTTAGGGTAGAGGGGGCAATGCAATCTATATCAATGTGCAAAGTAATGCAATATTTTAGAAATGATTAAAACACAGGTATTTTGCCTGAATAATTTGCCTTGGCTACCTTGTTCCGCCCTCGTATTCTTGGGCAAGGCCCATTCACAGAGGAAGATGACCGTTGCCATAAAATGCACAGATAGTAACATGATCAACATCCATGAGAAAAAGTCAAAAGGTTCTGAAATGTGTTTAGTTTACTCTACACTGGATGTTATTATTGTTTTTTTTACATCAAAGAGAGTTAAACAGCGTTATATTTAACACAAATTATATTTTTAGCCTTAAAGATGGTAACAGTGAAAATTTAAATATATCTAGTAACAAAAGAATAATCAACATCATAGAACTACATATAATTAGCTTTAGTTATTCTTATTTTAAATGGCCTGATTTTAAAGCAAACAAGCAAAGTCAGCACCAAGTTTGTAAGTATTTAGTTTAAGAATGCTTAACCAAAATATTTAAACAAAGACAATTTAAAAAATATTGGTATCCCCAGAAAATAAATTCAAATCTTATTACATTTCAATTAACAATTTAGGGGCTTACCTAGAAAGGCAGTGGGTGATATGGCACCATCACGAAGGGCAACAATTATTTTTATTCCTGTTTCCAAATAAGGAACTGAGAAATTAACAGCACTGGCTCTCTCAGGGTTAATCTTGAATGCTGTCATGACAATATCTGCCTCATTGTTGAGCAGTGCTTTAACTAATCCATTCCATGCATTTGTAGTCTGTGGAAATAGTTTGAAAGTTATATAAATGATCTAATTATAGTAGACAAAAAAAAGAAAATGTTATTTAGAGCTCTGTGCAAAATCTAAATTTTGCTATATAATTACTTGATACATTTATATAACTATTAAAAACACACATACGTTTGTTTAATCAGAGTGAAATCATTAATTAAAATGGATTAGACTGATTAATCTTTTGTTGTAAAAACATCACTCAGGAACTTAAATTGATTGCAAATATATTTAAGTATAAATGTTTCAAGAACATTATTATATTTAGAAGTCGTAATTTGTAAATCTATGTGATCTGATCTTTGTTCTTGTTCCACTTTTAAATGTGTGTTTTTTTAATATATTGTCCTAATAATAAGTAATAAAACAAAAAGCTCGCCTAAATTTCATATGCTTCTGTTTCCTACCTTGTTGATTAGAACGCCCCACTTCCCATCAATGACTTCTTTAATTTCGTAGTCAAAGTTTAGTTGATCACTGAGAATCTTCAAAAGGTCCATACTTAGCCCGGCACAACATTTTGCTATTGTCACATTACTTGTGCTTAAATACAAATTTTGAACAAACCAATCACCACTTGTGTTTAATTATATAATAGCTTTAAATATCTTAAGTGGAAAAAAAAATATTGTTATTTTGTTTTTTTAAAAAAAGAGAAACAAACTTATGCTTTTAAATTCCCACAAAATTCTATACCAACTCCTCATTTTTATTGTAGGCCTAAGTATTATGAAATTTGTACGTGAACCAGGTTACTTGTTTTAAAGAGTCTAAAATGTTTTCAGGTGACACAAAGCTTCCAACTTTTTTAAGATTTATCCCACTTTTTCAAACAAAAGAAGAACAATTTTTTTTTTAGTCTGGACTGAATAATTATTGTGCAATTTCAATAATTTTACAAGATACTAAATGAAATAATTTAACATCAGAATAATTATTTAAGGAAAAAATGAAAAAACAATAATTTTTCAAAAATCAAGCCCAACTATTTCTCTTACATTTCTTTTTTATCATTTCTGTTGTATATTTGACAGGGAAGGGACTTTTCCTCGCATCCTCCATTTTCACTAAGATTTCTATAAATGACATAAGGAAGTTCATTCAAAGTTGCCACTCGTAGAAAAGCTCTTTTTGGCTTGCCAGTGGGAGGAACTGTTGATTCTCCTGGCCACACTATTTCATTCATTTTCAATCCATGCAATGTCCACCGTCCTACCTAAAATGGAAAAAAATCTATTTTATAACCAAACTTTTAATATATTTTTAACAGAAAGAAAACTATCAAATTCATACAATTCATTTTTTTTATATGTAAAACTAAAATATTTCAGAAATTTCAACAATGTTTACACATTTATATTGAAGAAGCTTACAGGTTAGGTCCGAAAATGGATCAAAATATATTGTTTGAAATTTTGTTAATGTTTGAACTATTTTAAGCTTGTTACTGGGATATAAGAATTTGTTTTTGATTAAAATTAATGTTTAAAGAATAAATTTTAAGGGTTTCTCATAAAGTAATTATTTTCATTTTTTTTAAAGAGTTAACACAAAGATCCTAAATACAAACCTGCTTCCACTCTGTTTTGTTTTTGCCGCCAACAATCCACTGTAAGTTAACAATAATAAGATCTGTCTGCTGGAGTGTTCCATTTTCATTGAACTTGATTTGTGGTTCACCAAGTATATTTACCTTCAACATGTGCCTGTAAAAAAAAAAACAACATAAAGCAATGATGTTCAAATTTTTTTTATGTATTTAACATACCTTTAAGGTTTTTATTGGTTTTGGCATGCGGCATACAATTGAATTTTAAAGCTCAGAAATGTTTCTTCTGGACAAATTATATTTTCAGTAATAAAAAGTCCTGACTATATTGAAACTTTAATTGTGTGGTATTGGGTTTTAAATCTAAATTTTACCAATGTTGAAATAAGCAGTACAGAATCATGGACCAAACAGTGGAGTATTTCTATTAAATGTAATGAGTTAAGTTTCATGTTATTTTTATCTTTAAAAAATAACAGATATTTTTCTTATCAAAAGATGTTCATATCAGTCACTGACAGTCTTAATCTTAAAGCCAATATTAATATTATATATATTTATGTCGTTTACATGTCAACCGTGAACTTTTTTAATTTAAAAAATATATATTCATAATTTTGATGAGATCCTGGTGCATTAATTGTTGTTAAAATTTAAAAAAAATAATTAAAAAGAGATTATAAAAACTAAAATGTGGAAATTCTTTCAAAATAAAAACGGCGATCTAAATTTATAATGACCTATCTTAAACTTAAAATATTAATTAAATAAATGATCAATGAAACAAATATTTTTAATTACAGAAGCAAATTCTATATTACTGATAATTTAAAAAAAAATAAGAGCCACATTTTGCTTCCCTCCTAAAACATAAAATGTCTTTGCAGTATTCGAACAAAATGTTCCCTTCTATAAAGAAATATGCCTTTAAGTAGGCTTTTAGACATGATTTAAAAGTTATCAAAGTTTCAGTGAAATGGTCTGTTCTTTTTGGTTAGTAAACTGCTAACTATTAGAAGGCCAGCTAATATATTTAATTATTTTTTATTACCCAATATAGGCGAATCCTGAATTAAGTCATAGCAAAGTTTACAATAGATGGCAGATGGTGATAGATGGCATAACCTCCTCCTCTGTCGGTGTTAAGTCAGGGGTCCCCCAGGGTTCTGTGCTAGGCCCCTGTTTTTTCATATATATCAATGACCTGCCAGAGAAGCTGACATCCCATGCAAGACTGTTGACAGACAAAACGGCGGTGTACAGGACGATCGCCAAAAGTTCTGACAGAACCAGCTACAACAGGACTTCCATCGGTTAGCTGAGTGGGAGATGAGCTGGGACATGGAATTTTATGACGTCAAGTGCTAGACCCTGTCAGTTTCCAGAAGTAGATCCAAGGCTACACCACCCTTACCAATTGCATGGACATATTCCTTGGCCAGTTCGCTCCGTCAGATAATTCGGTGTTACCATTAAAAGAGAGGTCCGCTGGGATGAGCACATTAACAATGTGTGCAATTTGGCAAACAAGACTCCAAGTTTCCTAAGGCAAAATCGAAAGCCTATAAAGCCTTTGTCCGGCCGATTTTAGATTATGCCTCTTCAGTTTGGGACCCAGAAGAGCATCGACAGGTTGGAGGCGGTCCAGAGCGGGCAGCACGCTATGTCCTGAACCGCCACATGAACACCTCATGTGTTGGCAGCACGTAGGAAACACTGACCTGGTCACCACTGGAGGAACAACGACGACTATCCAGGCTTTCCGTGATGTTCAAAATAGAAAATGGGCAGGTACACTCCTCCAGCATTAAACATAACTTCTTCCCTCTCCCCCTAGACCATAACAGGCAATTCCGGCTAATAAAAAAAACAAACAATCTAATTACTCAGTACATAACTCCTCATTCTTCCAAAGACAATAAGGGACTGGAAAGCAACAGTTGAGGCGACTACACTTGACGCATTTGCATCTATTGCCTCCCGTCTGGCAACCCCCAATTCTTAATACCATCGCTGAGTAGCCCTTGCAACCAGTGAAATATACTCTTCAAAACCATGCACAGTTACATCGTGAACCCCTCTACAAACATAGGAGCCAGAATGATCAATACATTGATCACGGGCCCTCAAAATATAGAGGAAGAAGAAAAACCTTTCTTTTTTTTTTCATTCAATTTCTTATTGAAATTTTATAAACAATCTCAGGTAAATCACATGCTAACATATGGACACAGGGCTTACCTATATAATAGTTCTAACATGTGCATAGCAGGTTAACCTAAATAATATTTCTAACATATGGATACCAGGCTTATCTATATAATATTCTAACATATGGATACCAGGCTTCTTCTTCTTTATTTTGAGGGCCCACGATCAATGAATTGATCATTCTGGCTCCTATAGGCTTACCTATATAATATTTCTCCATCTCTCCAAAAAGGCTCCTTGTCAGAATCACATGAGAACTTTGGTGGAATGGTCATATTTGCTAGCAATCCTTGCGTCTTAGCCATGTCAGCCAGGGCGTTGAGCCATATCATTATGCCCCATTTCAACGCCTGTCTCATGGCTGTTAGTTCAAAATCAAAGTCGATTCCTGTTGACACAAGAATAGTTAAATACTGCTAACTGTCATACAATTTTGAAACATTTTAACTGTTTTCTAATATTTGTACACGCTGGTTGAGACCTACCAAAAAATAGTTTAAATCTGAGCTGTTTAGTTAGCCTTTATGTCTTACAATGGGTATACAGACTGGAATAGCATTTCTTCAGTACAAGACACTATACTTATTTCACGACTAAAATTTAAAAATTACCAACTTAGATTTATACTATTTTTCTTTCTTGCTTTGACTAAATTGTTCAAATATTTAACCTGCGTGCCTGCTTGTAACTTTAAATAAGATCAAGCATATTCAAAAACGGCAAATGTAAATTTTGAATGCTTTAAGACTGTTAAAATATTCAAGTGAAACAGGTTAAAAGATAACGAACCAACCCATGAGACCAACTGGGAATGACCTAGGACCCTCTCTAGCATTAGGAATGGCAGTTCTTGTTAGAATCCATACATAGTCTTTATCTGTGAGGTTCAGCGTTCTGGCAGTCTGGATTATATCTAGTGCCATGGAACTATTTGGGAATATAATACACACATTATGATAAACGTAATAGTGATTTCAACATTTTTCCCCATCTCAAATCTTAAGAAAATAATAATTTTTAAAAGCTATTGAAACCGTACCCGATTGTTTTTAAAGTAAACAGGAGTATCAGACACAATAATAAAACGGAAAGGAGACTATTTAATCATTTAAATAATGTATATCCTCAGGAAGAGGATACACATTATATAATAAGGAAGAGGCTACACATGATGTTCAGCATGAGCCAAAAATAACAGCACTGAAAATCCTGCATCTTGAACGCGAGCTTGCTTCCGTCAACGGTGCATAGCCCAGGTAGTCACGTGTTCCCAGAAATCTAAGGGAAGATATGCTAGGCATTTGAGTTGGGAAATGAATATCTCACTGGTGTATGGCCCCAGCAGACACGTGTTCCTCAGAAATCAAAATGGAAAGGTACTTTTTCAATGGAGGGAGATGTCTGATAAGTGAATTTGACTTTCGTCGGAGACTGCAGGTTCCAAAAAATTTAAATCCTCATTAATAATGGGCAGAAATGTCCACACTACATCATTCCGGCACGAATATTAGAGTCACCTGTACGAAAATGATCCTATCTTCTAAACCACTCGGCAAACCAGGTTTTCGCTTATGATTATCTTACAAAATGGTCGTCTGACTTTAGAGGACGAATGCAATGCCTACTGGAGTGCACGTGCGTCATTCTCTATTAAAAACGTTCGATTCAGCCACACTTACACATCCCATTACACTTCAACAAACCAAAAGAATTGTTTAAAAAAGGACTACACAGATGTGATAATTGGTGCCATTCCATAGCAAAAGACACAAAATAAGTAGCATAAATAAAAATGGGAAAAATAATGTTTAAAAAATAAATAAGAGCTATTTTTGAAAAGAGCCAATGCTCAGACAAGAGCCAATGTTCAGAAAACGACGAATGTTCAGAAAAGAGCCAATGTTTAGAAAAGAGCCAATGTTCAGAAAAGAGCCAATGTTCAGAAAAGAGCCAATGTTCAGAAAAGAGCCCATGTTCAGAAAATGCCATATTTAAATCAGATAAACGGTTTAATCTCACCTCGCACTGTGCAAGAGAAAAACTCGGGTGTCCGAGCCCTTGACTTTGACAAGTTGTGGAAGGATATCTTCTGGCTTACGAATGTTGATGATGGACAAAATGTTCAAACTGAAGTGAAGAATATCAAGTTATGTCAACGTTGGGCTTATGTCATAAAATAGACATTCTAATATATTGGATAACAGGGGCGTCTTCATAGTGGTGGGGGGGGGATAACCAGCCCCCCTCCCCCCCATTTTTTTTCAAAATCAATATAGGCAAGTAAAAAATAAATAAATCATCTTTTATTTTAAAAATGGCTTTCGCTTTGGATGAACTTTAATGCACACTAAAATAGACATTCTAATAGATTGGAGAACAGGGGGGTCGTCATAGTGGTGGGGGGGGGATAACCAGCCCCCCCCCCCCCATTTTTTTTCAAAATCAATATAGGCAAGTAAAAAATAAATAAATCATCTTTTATTTTAAAAATGGCTTTCGCTTTGGATGAACTTTAATGCACACCATTTTTGACCGCTTTGGCATTGCAACAAACTTTTTTGTCCATATTTTTTTTAGAATTACATATTACGCATTTAAAAAAATAATTAAAGGCCTACTAAAATTAATTGTTTCAACAATTTCTGGATTTGATGATTTGATTTCCAGAAAGAAAAATTTAAAAAAGTTATTGTGTCATTCTTGGCGAAATAGCAATCGTTTGTTATCAATATCTTTATTGATTAGTTCTAAATGTTCAAACATTTTTTAAACTTTATTTTTTTATTACTAATAATCATGGCGAGGTCTCGAATTAAATCCCTGCATAATTTACCAAGGTCCAGAGGAGGGAGGCCTTATAAACGCCCCTTTTGGGCAGTTAACCTCGATCATGCAGTCGGATAAAAAGCAGATTTATATTATTTTTTACTTTCTAAATTAATCTTTAAAATAATGTTGTTTTTTTAATTTAATATTTAAATGGCATCGAAATTTTTGATGATTGGAATTGTAACCGCATTCCAATAAAGTATCGATCCCTTCGATTCATTCGTATCACCCCACCCCCCCCCCCTTCCCCATTTTTTTATTTGGTATATTTTTAAAGGTATTTAACACAAAAGAAAGTAGCCGCTCCCCTGAGGCCGAGACCTCACCCTCGGTTTCTTTTTCATGGCATCGAAATTTTTGATGATTGGAATTGTAACCGCATTCCAATAAAGTATCGATCCCTTCGATTCATTCGTATCACCCCCCCCCCCCCCCCTTCCCCATTTTTTTATTTGGTATATTTTTAAAGGTATTTAACACAAAAGAAAGTAGCCGCTCCCCTGAGGCCGAGACCTCACCCTCGGTTTCTCACCTCTCCTTTCTTGAATGTGCTGGGGTCTTGAGGGCATTCTTCTGGCTCTGCTCAACCATGTTCTCAATACTGGTGACAAACTGACTGCTCCCAGATACAGGGCCTGTAACTATGGTGAAGGCCGTCCAGTTGTAGCGCTCCAGCATGCTGACCATAGCTTTAGCTTGGTGTTCAATGGTCGGAGCCAACTGGACAGTTCGCAGGGACTACGAGGACACAGGGGGTAAGAATGGAAGGCCGTGAATTAAAATTAAGAATTCTTTTAAAACTCATGCGTGCATCCACAAATAAAAAGAAATATATAGGAATTGTGTAACGGCAATAAAAAAATGTTATGTATGGTGGTTTAGAGAATAGAAAAGGCGTACATGTACAATATTGTTAGAGAGTAGATATATTTAACATATATAAGACTGTAAGTTTGAGGAGAAAATGAAAGAGGGAAGCAGGGGCGTCATTTCAGGTTTTTTCAAGTGGGAGGGGGAAAAACTAAAACTTCGTCGGCTTGTTAAGTTGTTTATTACTGGAGGCGCCATAGTACATAGCATTTAAATAAAACCTGCCAATTCGGGGTGGGGGGTTGGGGGCAAATGCCCCACCCTGCCCTACCCAAATGACGTTCCTGGAGGAAAGGGCGATTATGTCAAGCTTTTGTTCCAAGAAAACCTTTTACATTGGTGCGGGAAATAGGAATACTTGGATTTAGTCCCCTCAGATCAAAACACTTCTGATTGATCCTATTGAGTTTTATAGACTTTGGTCATGTTTTGTGCTATTACATTATTTTAATCGGTTGCAATTTAATTTCTAACTGGTAGGGATAATAATTGATGGACTGCATTCAAGTTGTGAAATGAAATATAAGGACAAGGTTTGGTCAACTTGAATTCATTGACAGGACAAAAGGTTGACGTTTCGGCTAAGAGCCTTCATCAGAAAACAAGACAAAAAAAATATAATAAGTGTCAGATTACAGTGAAAAAAGAGATTTCCTTTTTGTTGCCGGAAGTAGAATTAAAGGAGTTGAAAGACTATAAATATTGGTGCTGTGCAGGATCTAGACACTTATGTCTTGCTTGAAAAGTTTCAATCTGTGGTCAAAGCATGCTTCTGTCATCTGCGCGCCCTGGGTCAGCTGCGTCCTCAACTCAATAGGAGAACAGCCACCGCTGGAGCGGTAACTCTAATCCAGTCAAGATTAGATTACTGTAACAGTTGTTTGCGGGGTTTACCTCAGAACCAAATTCAGACACTCCAAAAGGTACAAAAATACTGCAGCACGCATTGTATCGCGGATGAAGAAATCTGACCACATCACCCCAGTTCTACGAGATCTCCATTGGTTACTGTGAGTGAGCGCAATAACTACAAAATTCTGTACCTGGCGTACAGCTGCATAGATGGCTCAGCACCGGAATATCTTAAAGAACTGATTTATAAACATGTATCCTTGAAGAGCCTGCGGTCTTCAACACAGTACTTACTGAGAGTTCTTAGTGTGGATGAACACTAAGAAAAAATTCTTACGGAGTGCGCTCTTTTGAAACGATAGCGCCAAAATTATGGAACAGTTTGCCTTAATCTTTAAGGAGAATTGTAAATGATAAAAAAAATCATTTAAGAAACATTTTAAAAAAATTTTTGTTTAAAAAGATTAAAGAAAATCAGAGCGCAGTGAGCATGCTAAAGGGGTATGGATACCAGAGCTATTTAAATATCCAATCAATCAATGTAAAAAATAAGGGAGAGAATCTTAACGGATCAACTATTTAGGGATACATAAAATATAAGGAATACGAAAAAAAGAAGAAATACAGGGAAATTGAGAAACATTATTTGATACCATGTGAAGATATGGTACCGAAGAGCTGAATACATTTGTTTTCCATTTTCACTCTCTCTGGTGTGTTTGTGCACGAAATCAGTGCCGTAATGGATACACCTAATGCACCTTTATGTTGCTCTCCGTTGATGTGTGAAGAGATTGGGGAAAGTTTCTCTTACACGATACTGTAGGTCCAGTTTCTCTTATATGCTACTGTAGTCCCAGTTTCTCTCATACGATACTGTAGTTCCAGTTTCTCTTATACGATACTGTAGTCCTAGTTTCTCCTATTCGCTACTGTAGGCCCAGTTTCTCTCACTCGCTATTGTAGGCCCAGTTCTCTTACTCGCTACTGTAGGCCTAGTTTCTCTTACTCGCTATTGTAGGCCAAGTTCTTTTACTCGCTACTGTAGGCCCAGTTCTCTTACTCGCTACTTTTGGCCCATTTTCTCTTACTCGCTACTCTTGGCCCATTTTCTCTTACTCGCCACTATAGGACCAGTTTCTCTTATACGCTACTGTAGGCCCAGTTTCTCTTACTCGCTATTTAAGGCTAAGTTTCGCTTACTTGCTACTGTAGACCCAGTTTCTCTTTTCTAGGTACAGAAGGCCTATCTTTTAAGTTAATAAAATTATTGGCAACAAAATGTTGGTATCAAACTGCAAATGTGAAATTGAATGTTAAAGTAGAAGAATAAGCAAACTGTACTTGATCTGTGAATAGATCTATTGAACAGACCAAATTTACAGTTCACTTTGGAACAACTGCAATTTTCACTAGGCCAAACTATCTGTTGTTTTTTTTGTTTTGTGTTCTTTGGTAAAGAAATAAAACTCTTATCGCCCGCTACTAAAAAAATATCTATAAATGAAATAAAAATATAAATTAAAAAAACGTATTGACCTTTCTGCAAACAAAATCCAAATTGTATTATGTCTTACAAACAACATTTTAGTACATCTCAAAAGGAGCGCCATTTGTTGGGTAGAACATGCGTTTATCTTCGGGTCAAGGTATCTTTTGCTTTCACGTTTTACACAATGCTTTTTGAGGCACATTTCAATAGGATTTTGGTTGGGGGTGGGTGGGGTAGACATATGCTCGCACCTCTGCATCGTACTGTGCAGACTTTCCAGCCCCCCCCCCCCCCCGTGACCTGCCAAGGTTATAAATCAAAACACCAATTTTTTACCCCATTAAAAATATGGGTTTCTATTTTAAGGTTAATTATTTACAAAAAATCTGTGCAGACTTTCCCGCCCCCCCCCCCCCCCACCGTGAACTGCCAAGGTTATAAATCAAAACACCAATTTTTTAACCCATTAAAAATATGGGTTTCTATTTTAAGGTTAATTATTTACAAAAAACGCAAAGCTGTATTCGATGATTACTATTCATTTAGTATTCAATTAAAATTCAATTAGTATTCAATAAGTATGCAATGAGTATTCAATTAGTATTCAATCAGTTTTTAATTAGATTCAATTAGTATTCAATTAATATTTATTTAGTATGCAATTGGTATTCAATTAGTATTCAATTCGTTTTTGTTTAGTGTTCCATTTGGATTACATTAAAATTAACTTAAAAAATAATAGTTTAAAAAAATGCCCGATAAGACATTTATGAAACAAAAAGTTTATTATTATTATTATTGTGATTATTATTATTTTTATTATTATATCTCGTTACCTGAGAGCCTACTATGTACTCTGTATCCCAGGATATAATTGGTAATCCAAGGTAACTTGCTAGTTCCAGAATATACTGGTTGGAACTGGTCCTCCTCTTCATCCCCAGAGGATTATTGATGTTCAGAATCGTCGTCACGTGATGAGGAAACACACCTTTGCAGAACAAATTGAGAATCTCCTTCGGGTCGTCATTTTTCAGGGACGTGTTCACGTGCTCAATGTCATACACGCTCCGTAACACATGGAGATTCCGCCTCACGCTGTACAGCGTGCTGATCAGCTCCGTAGAGAGGGCCTTGGACATGCTAATCCTATCGGGGTAGATGGCATGTATGCCAGCTTTTATGTTCTGGCCGTTGGTTTGTGAGGCGACTAGCGTTAGGAAGACCAACACGAACGAGAGCAAAGTAGATACACGTGACGGATAGTCGGAGACGATTTTGGTAGGTCTCCACCGCTGCTCAAACGTGCGGGTGGGCTTTGTGGGAAAAGATGCTGTCGTGTTGCTGCTTCGGGTTGCGTGGGTGTCAGTGGATGGTGTCGATGAACAGTGATTCGTGTCCAAAGACCAAATGTTAGCACGTGAATCGGAATGGCTCCTAAGGCTTTTTGGGGATTTGTCTGAGCTTGATTCAAACCTGAAGCGTCCAACACAAGGCGTGTCACTTGTTTTCATGAATGAAGCTTTACAGTCCACGCATGTCCTGATTCCTGGGGACGACTTACGTTCGGTGGAATATTCTGAATGGCTTATATTTCCTGTTATTTCTTTTGGAATGAAATGAATGTTCGATGTTACTGAATACGAAGATTTCTGTCTATTTAATTTAGTTTTGTAGAAGATATTGGATCCACGGCATGAGGCGGAGTTCATTTTCTCTACCTTGCAAACACGTTCTTGCGGGAGGCGCTCTACATTGATTAACGCACCCCTTTCCGGCGAAAGAAATCTGAATGAAAAATAGGCGTTTAAATTCCCAATATGAGTACACATTCCTCTGCATGAAAGGAAGCTATTCCATCGTTTTTCAGGGCATGATGCTAGGAATTCCATTGACCCAGTTGTTGAAATTTTATTCCTCGGGGATTTCTCTTTGGCATCATGTTGTTGATCTTGTACAGAATATTTCTCAGCACGGCTGTAAATGTTTGTAAAGCTGGTAAGGACGGGTTTAGCTCCGGCATGTTTCAGACACTGGCACGTGCGGCCAATGGTAGCGTCTATCGACGGTTCCACTACACGGGATATCGTGGTTGGTGTCACGGGGAAATTCCCATGAAGTGCATCGCAATGGAAACGCATAGAAGACATTTGCAGCAAGTTGTTGGAGTCGACCCATAGAAGTTTTATCTTTAAACACGTCGCGGGTTGATGACTGTGGGGTATATCCATTGGATTGGAAATCATTTCCATAGACTTGTAACATTACAGTGTTACTACATAAGTAACACTTAACACATTTAAGCTCTATTTAGAAGAGCGTGCATGATTACATACTCTATTTAAATTTGAACTCTTTAAAATTACATAATTTTCACTTCTTAAAGTATCCACGCAACATAAATAACAAGGTTATAAAAAAAAGGAATTTTTGGATTGAATTTTTTCAGAGCTTGTGACAATTACATCATGACTTATCCCCTTCAGCAGCTTTTAAAATATTATTTTTATTAGACTGCTCTAAATTCTGCATCCATTAACGTACAAGATTTGAAAGGGGGGGGGGGGTTGGCGTAAGTAAGAAATAATCAAGATCCATCTAGAACAGTTCAGAGAATGTCAACTTGGAGAGACACCATTCAGTCTAATGATCGCCGGACATCTCGTGCGCTCTATCACAATTTTCTGGCCATGATCAATGAGAACGACACAAACGCTTGCTGGAAAGATTGCTCACACCCCGAGATGACGTCCTAGTTAAGCGGTGAACGCTTTCTTTAATTTGTAAAGATGGGCGTCGACTTTATCGTCTCCTGGGCTGCTCAGATAGCCCGGCTTTAGAATGGCCGAGTTAGTTTAGAGTGTAGTTAATCCACTATCCGATATGATGAAAGCCGGGTAGTGAGTGCAATCTTCTTGGAGACGATTGTGTACGGAACTCGTTGAGAGCGTGATGATGGCTCTGAAGAAAAAACCGCATCCAAATGTTCTCTGTGGGAAGATTATAAAAATTAATTAACTACATGATCATGAAATGATTAAAAAGGAATCCAACATTTCTTCCAATGTATCAGCTTATCTCAGATAGATCTGCACTACTAAAACACAATTAAAAGAAACAAAATTGCAATAAATATAATTAAAATAAACGCGATTTCAGTAAACACAAATACAATTAGCACATTACATGTTTCGATACGTATCAGGCGTTTCATAAAACTAAACACTGGGGAGATAATTCTGTGGACCTTCAGTATCTTTTACACGTTGCTGCTTGTTCGACAGAAAGTCCAACTGACCCACCCATTTAGGTCCCCGAGCTGAACACCTGTGATGTATATTACGTCATAGCCATCTGTCGCAGGCTCTCGTGTAAAATCTCCATCCGCAACATGTAGTCACCGCAGAGGCGTAGCTAAGGGGGCAAAGGGGACAGATGTCCCTGGGAACGGGGGGGGGGACAGATTCCCCAGGCGTCAGATTCCCCGGGTGCCAGACTAATTATGGGCGCCCAAATGTGCTTTGATATTATTTTATTGATGAAAATAATGGGTTTGAGAGTTGAAAAGATGAAGGGATGTGCTTTAAAATGAATCGTGACCCCAGGCGCCATCACTCTAGCTACGCCTCTGAGTCACCGGAGCATTGGGGATGTGTAACACACCAATACTGCTGAGTGTAATGTTTCTTGTATCTGCTGTTGTGATGAGTGGTGCAAATCAGTTCCAAATAAACGGAGACGTGGGCAGTGCTATGGGGATTTCCCCAACATGACGATTATCAGTTTTATTTCTCCATAGTCTTCAATAGCTCGATATTCGGTATATCACAATACATAACTATGAAACAGTGAGAGCTGTTAGGAAAATTCCCATGAATAAAACTTATTCAATCATTTTGCGCTAGTAAAATCCATAAATCAATCTTGATATGATTTTATCATTTATTATTGCTAATATCGACGTATCATGAAAGAAAGAAAAAACAAAACAAATACCATCACATGCAACCCACAAAGTGGCCACTTTTAACCAGGGTTTCTTTCATGATACGTCGATATTAGCAATAATAAATGATAAAATCATATCAAGATTGATTTATGGATTTTACTAGCGCAAAATGATTGAATAAGTTTTATTCATGTGGGGGGGGGGGGGCACCCCCCCCGGGGAAAGCCAAGGGCCCCCAGGGGCAAAAATATGTCCCACAAAAAATCAACTGGCCCTGGTGGCACCCCCCCCCCCCCCCAAAAAAAAATAATCTGAAGTGCCCCTCGGGGGAAAATTTCTGAAATAATCACTGCTCTCAACCCGGTGTAGACGACAGGTATACAAGAACTATACCCAGCACAATATGAGATCTAATAAAGTTTGAGATCTACTACGGTTTGAAATGTACAATAGTTTTTTTGAGATCTACTACATATTTCAGATCTACTACAATTTGAAATGTACTAAAGTTTCTTTGAGATCTACTAAAGTTTTAGATCTACTACAGTTTGAAATGTACTAAAGTTTCTTTCAGACCTACTACAATTTTAGATGTACTACAGTTTTAGATCAACTGCAGTTTTAGATCAACTGCAGTTTTAGATCTACTATAGTTTGAGATCTGCTAAAGCTTGAGAATTCAGTTGAGAATCGCTACTAAAAGGCTTCTAATTATTTGAAAATCTAAACTTGCAGTGCATTTCTTTGTGTCTAAATCAGGGGTCTCAAACTCAAATTATCCGGTGGCAACAGGAGGTAGAGTCTGAATGAGACTGAGCCACATCAAGTATTCCACACAAAAAAGCCATTACAAATTCAATTAAGAAAAACTGGTAAAATCTGCTCGACCTTTATTAATAACAAAAAAGTAAGGTTTCTCAAGAACTAGGCTTCACATTCCTCCTACTCATTGTTGACAGGGACCTGGCAGCACCTCTTCTTAGACAGCTGAGCAACATTTGGCTTGAGCGAGGAACTTTATTAATAACAAAAAATTAAGGTTTCTCAAGAACTTGGCTTCACATTCCTCCTACTCATTGTTGACAGAGACCTGGCAGCGCCTCTTCTTAGACAGCTGAGCAACATTTGGCTTGAGTGAGGAACTTTATTAATAACAAAAAATTAAGGTTTCTCAAGAACTTGGCTTCACATTCCTCCTACTCATTGTTGACAGAGACCTGGCAGCGCCTCTTCTTAGACAGCTGAGCAACATTTGGCTTGAGTGAGGAATCAACTGTAACCCTCAGTATAGTTTGAAGATGCTCATTTGTAAGTTTGGCTCTGAACTTTGACTTTTGAGTTCATAGTGGACAAAGTTTTCACACCGATAGGTACTCCCAAAGAAGCACATGAACCTAGAAATGTCAGGGAAGGAGGAGGACAATACTCTTATAAATTGCACATTCTTGTCTGTTTTCCCATTCACCTCCCTTAACTAGCGCTGAAGATCAATCAGCTCCATTTGAAGCGCAAAAATAAAAAAAAATGGGGTGGGGGGTTGCAATTTGAAAAGTGGCTATGTGTGTTTTGAAGTCTGCAAACATTTGATCAAATTCTTCCTGTAGCTTTGCAATAGCATCAGTCTACTTACTACAGAGTGGTGTGCCCGAGTCCATGAGTAATTTGCATGTTGGGAAATGGCAAAGATTTCTCTAAGAACCATCACACACATTTTGTGCAGAATGCCCTGACATTGTCATAGGCAACACTGACAAGCTGCCCCTTGTCTTGTAACTTCGTTCTTAGTACATTTAGCTACTGTTATAGTCAACAAGAAAAGCAAAGTCGATGAGCCATTTGGGATCACTTAGTGCAGGAACAACCACCCCATCCTTCTCCATAAAGGCTTTGAAGTCAAAACGTGTTCAAACAGTAGGCAGTTGCAGTCAATATTTATTTATTATTGATACAAAGGAAGATGCTATTGTGCTATTTTGATTTTTTTCGCAGAAAAGGCCTTTTTGACAAGCCCTATTTTGAAAGTGACCAAACTGGCAGGCTTGTAATTTGTCTCACTCGTAAACACTATCGGCAATTTTAATAGGGACCCTTGTCTACACTGTGTCAGATTGCTACGATTTACACAATTATGGTTGTGCATTACCCACTAACTGAGTTTTTAAACTTTTCTCAAAATCGCACTTTGGCCATTTTTGTCTCATAAAATGAAAAACAATTAAAAAATTCGTCCAATTTTTAAACGGTTTTTATGAACTTCCAAACCTTTACAAACATAAAAAAAAAAAATCATAATTAGACTTGTGGTTGAGATTCGACTGAAGCTATCGGGGAGGATCACGTTATAGATATGAAAATTAGGAAAACGTGCGAGCCTCATTAACACTAAACTTTGCTGTCATGTAGCTGGCCACAAAATATCGTTTTGTGGGCCGCAAACGGCCCACGGGCCGCGAGTTTGAAACCCCTCGTCTAAACTAAATACAATTACATTCTATAAAAAGTCTGAAAACAACTCCATTCTACACTGTCTGTGATGACACTATGCAGCAGTTGATCATCAGTATCATGAGGGTGACTTCATGAAACGGTCACAGAGTCGCAGTCCCGACATCGATGCCAAAGAGCAATTTTTTTCCGCAGCAGAGCAAAATGACGCCCACTCCTAATCCATGTTGATTGTTATGACTCATAACGCAATCACAAGCCAGGCATAAATACGTTAAACTTGGACGTGCAGCCTAATATAAAACTTAACTTTAAGAAAAAAGAAACACCAATTTTTAACAAAAAGACAAAAAGAAGAAAAAAAAAAACAGACATGCGCCACTTGCAAAGAGATTACAAGATGCGGACTCTCTTGACAGAAAGGTTTCATGAAAAATTCATGCCGGCTCTTTGGACGCAACGAGTGTTTTGGGATTGGGTCTAAGAACCCTGTGTTACATAGAGGTGACATGGCCTGAAAGCGCTCTCTTATGTAGTATACATCAAGATATGAAGCTTTCGTATATCTATAATCTACTTATTTATTTATTTTGAAATGTCTTTCTATTTATATATATATTTTAAAAAAATAAAGAATGCCCCCCCCCCCCGTCCTCTTTTTCTGCATTGGCTGAACAGAGCCATCAGTCTGGCTTTTTGAAAAGCAATATAAGAAACTGAATTGCTGCCCGTCTACGTATAGAAACCGAGGACGGTTAAGCTCAGATACGGTAAGTAGATCTTAAGTAATTGGTTTAAGTTTACATCGAAGAAAAATACCCGCGGCTTCAGAATCGGACTTATATTTTTAAGAACACAACAAAAAAAAAAAAAAAAAATGAAAATCCGAATTAAATCTAAATTCGTTGGTTCTAAGAAGTGATTTTTAAATTTAGCAATGAAAGTCTCCTCGTCTTAATGAATTCTGTTTTCATTTCACCAAAACAAAGCAATATATTTGTATATGGACAAATGATTAAAAGCAATCTGCTTGCAGATGCAAAAATAATACTTAGCCTACCAATCGATCAAGATAAGATTATTTTATTGAATCATTTAAAAAATCAAAGTCTAACTAGAGACATGGTTTTTGTTTCGGGAGGTAAAGACCGTCTTCCCTTTGCATTTTTTTTTTTACAACACATCACATGGATACTTGCTGTTTAACATGAACCAGTGACCAATCTATTTGTAAAGCAATTTCAACTCTATCCCTAAAAATTGACTTCACATATAAAGTTACGTGCATCCACTAATTGTACTAATTGTTTTTGGGGCTCTGTTGTTGATTCTACTTTAAGCCCGATTCGCCGATTGGACTTTGACAAGTGGCGTCTCCATTGATGGTCCTACTTTGGCCGAAACTTGGCACATGGATTCGTTGCCTATGACAACACATTCTTTCATAATTTTCAGTCCCCCCCCCCCCTAATCCAAACACCAAAATTTAGTTTTTCCAATTTTTTTTTCAAGGGGAAGATAAATAAAAATTCCCGATAACTTCGCTAACTGAGATTCTATTTTTGTTTGTTTAAAATTTAAAATGCGTTTGATGCGTATTATTTTCTTTTGTTTTTCTAAAAATAATTTAGTGCACTAGATCTGCGGCGTGAAAGCTGGAGGGCCATCAAAATATTAATATAGTTCAGTGGCGGGGAAAAAATGTGCGGTGGCCAGCCTTGGGGGGGAGGGGGGGGGCAGCATTAGTATAGAGTGTGTTTCTTTTTGCATGTTTTGTCAAATTTTCAGCCCTACCCCCCCCCCTTCTTCGATGTTACATTTTATAAAGGATTCATACGAAACACTTTGCTTTTAGGGTTTGTTTGATATAAGGCTGAGTTTTCCCCGTTAAATAACTCCAGTTTATGTTTGGCAAGCGATCGTAAAGGGAATGTTTCTAATTGTACGTGCTTCAATTTACCCTCAACAATGCACCAAACTTCTCTTTAGAGTTAATTTGCTGTTGTTATTGCTGTCTGGCAGTTGCCATTTTGCTAATTCCTCCCAGGAAAAATCTTCAAAAGGAATTATACCTGCCTCACCCTCAGAAACCCAGCCCAAATGCCCTTAAGTATTTAACTTAAGAGAAGGTGAGTTTGTTCTCAACACAAAGTGCACAATCTGTCTAAACAAAGTGCACAATCGTTGGTTGATTAGTTGTCTAAACAAAGTCCACAACCGTGGGTTGATTAGTTGTTTAAAACAAAGTGCGCAGTCGTGGGTTGGGTTGTGGTCTAAACAAAGTGCATAATCGTAGGTTGATTAGTTGTCTTAACAAAGTGCACAATGGTGGGTTGGTTTGATGTCTTAACAAAGTTCGCAGTAGTCTCCGGGGCTCACAAAAATAGCTCTACAGAGGCAAGTATATTTGGCGCACTGTTTTGATCGATTTGCGAGAAGTACGAACTATTAGTATGCTATTCTCGCGATAACATTGTAAAAAGGGTGATTTAAAGCATGCTATTTCCGCGATAACATAGTTTCTTCTCTGATTGTATCAGTCTCTCGTTCATTGTAACATCCACCTGCCAAGAAGTTTTAGGACCAGTGAAGCAGAAACACAAAGACTTTCTCTCACTAAACACACTACCAAAAAAATAAATATAAAAGAGAGAAAGGCAATGAAAGGTCTAGTTAACAGCAGACGCACCAGGGTGGAGAAAACGAAAGCGCAAGAGAAGTATAAAGAAGCAAACCAAAAGGTAAAAAACAGCATTAAAAGCGATAACAATGCCTACATAGATGGCCTAGCATCAACAGCCGAAGAAGCAGCCAGGAAGGCCAACTTGAAAGAGCTCTACGACATAACAAGAAAGTTGTCAGGGAGATACAAAAGGCCGGAGAGACCTGTCAAAGATAGAGAAGGTAGACCAATAATAGAAAGGAAAGAGCAACAAAAAAAGATGGGTGGAATACTTTAAGGAACTACTAAACAGACCCCCCACCTACAGATGCAACCAGACATACAACCAGCAAATGAAGACCTACAAATAGAAGAAAGCGCACCAAATAAGGAAGAAATAGTTCTGGCCATCAAGCAGCTCAAAATAGGGAAAGCACCGGGACCGGACAACATCACAGCAGAGATGATGAGAGCTGATAGAGATAAAAGGGTCAACATGTCCCCCCCCCCCTGTTTGAAAAGATATGGGAAGAAGAGAGAGTTCCAAAAGATTGGAAAGAAGGATACCTCATCAAGATACCAAAAAAGAGGGATTCAGCAACTGTGCAAATTACAGACTGCTGTCTGTACCAGGAAAGTTCGTTAACATAATTATTTTGAATAGAATGATAGACCAGGTCAACATGCAGCTGCGAGATCAGCAGGCTGGCTTCCGCCAAAACCGATCATCCACAGATCAAATTGCAACATTAAGAGTCATTGGAGAAAAGTCCATCGAATGGAACTCCCCCCTACGTATAAATTTTATAGACTACGAAAAGGCCTTTGATAGCCTGGACCGACAAACCTTGTGGAAACTTCATCGGCACTATGGAGTACCAGGAAAACTAGTCAGGATCAGTCAGAGCTCTTATGAAGAAATGACATGCAGGGTGGTCCACGAAGGTAGACTCACAGATTCCTTTACAGTCGAAACAGGAGTCAGACAAGGATGCCTCTTGTCCCACTTTCTATTCATCCTTCCCATTGACTGGATAATGAAAAAATCCACAGACAAAAAGAGAAATGGGATACAGTTGACTCTATGGGAACAACTGAATAATTTAGACTTTGCAGACGACATCGCACTTCTGTCCCACAACCAGCAACAAATGCAGGAAAAGAAAAAAGACGTAGCCACCATTTCAGCACAGCTTGGTCTCAATATAAATCAAAGAAAGACAAAAATCATGAAGGTAAACCTATCCAACCAAGAGCATTTTTGTCAGGCAGGAAAATCACTAGAAGATTTGGAGTCCTTCAATTACTTTGGCATCACCATAGACACAAATGGCGGATCCGATGTGGAGGTAAGGGCCAGAATTGGAAAAGCTAGATCAGCATTTGTGCTTTTAAAGAAAATATGGGAGTCAAAGGAGCTGAAGCTGCAAACCAAAGTCAGAATCTTCAATACAAATGTCAAAATAGTCCTACTATATGGTGCAGAAACTTGGAAAACAACAATGAGCCTTATGCAGAAAGTGCAGACATTCATAAACGCATGCCTTAGAAAGATCCTAAAAATCAAATGGCCAAATACTATCACCAACAAAGATCTTCTAGAAAGGACATGCCAGGTGCCCATTGATGAAGAGATCATAAAGAAAAGATGGAAGTGGATAGGGCATACGCTCCGAAAACCCACCGATAGCACCACCAGGCAATGTCTAACATGGAACCAGCAGGGAAAAAGAAAGAGAGGAAGGCCAAAGAATACATGGAGACACGAGACAGAGGCTGACACGCAAAATATGGGATACACCCTGAAGCAATTGGAAAGGAAAGCACAGGACCGGGATGAGTGGAAAATTCTTGTAGACAGCCTATGCCCCAGACGGGGTAGAAAGGCATAAGTAGAAGAAGTAGTAAGATTTCCGCGATAGCATGGTAAAAAGGGCGAATTAAAGCATGCTATTCCCGCAATAACATAGTAAAAAGGGTGAACTATAGAATATTATTTTGATCTTAACATTTAAAAGTTGTTCATACAATGTGTTTAATATTTTCAGGTGATTTGTTTTCCAAGCCAATTATTGTTACAAAACAGCTAACGACTTTTCAACATTTAGGAGGTCATGCTAAACTGTGCAGGTCATCTCGGATATTTTATTGAAAACAGTTCTATCTCAATCTCGCATGTCTCTCTTTGTGTCAGTATCTCTATCTTTATCTATTTCTCTATGTCACTGTATTCAATCTACCTAATTGTGTCCGTCTCTCTATCTTTATCTATTTCTCTATAGCACTGTATTCAATCTACCTCATTGTATCCGTGCCTCTATCTTTATCTATTGCTCTCTGGCACCGTATTCAATCTACCTCATTGTATCCTTCTCTCTCTCTCTCTCTCTCTCTCTCTTTCAAGATTTCAATCTCTTCATTACTGTATTCAATCTATCTCAGTGTATCCGTCTTTTCTCTCTGATTGTATCAGTCTCTCGTTTATTGTATCCGTCTCAAGGTATTAGAATGTTTTATTGTATCAGTCCCTCTCTCAATGTTTCGGTCTCTATGATTGAATCCGTCTCTCTCTCTCTCTCTCCCATTGTGTCCGCATTTCTCTTTCTCTCATTACATCCGTTTCTCTCTATATATAATCGCTCTCTTTCTCTATCAGTCTCTCTCACTGTATATCTCAATCTGTCATTGTATCAGCCCTCTCTCTAACTCTCTCACTCTTTATCTCTCTCTTTGAATCCATCTCTATGATCATATATTTTCCTTACTATTTTGAAGGCCAGTTTGAAATACATGATGAATAAATTTTGATAAGGACTAGTTGCTAAGAATCTCACAGCAATTGGTCTTTTAAAAATGTATTTCCAGCATAGTTTCAAACTTTATATAAAAACACAGGAACCACAAGCTAGCAATGAGGTCCTAAGGCCTAAGGTTTTGTTGTGTGTGAAATTGTGTTGATTAAAATAAGAAGTTTATCATAAGTGGCAAATAATGAGAGCATTACTTAGACAAATCACGTCGAGCATTGCATAACAAACGAAGCGTAACAATTTAATTGGTACATGTATTATAGTAATCGATAAACAATTTAAAATAGATAAAAATAATTTTAAATAAAATAATTTTCACCCTATTCGAGATTTGCTTTGATCTATTAGACATTTATATGCATACTCCAGTAATTTATCGGTACCTTAAAATAAAGGGGCTATGGGGTCATTTCTACCATTGTTACACTTAGGGGGTATTGCGATTTTTCTTATTTTGAGTATATTAGTCTAAAACAGTGCTTCTCAAAGAGAGATACACTGCCCTCCAGGGGTTGTGGAATGTCCAAGGAGGGTGGTACTATAATCAGTAGAATTTTTTTTTAAAAGTGGTTTGGGAAAAGGGGGGGGGGGTGGATTTTACATTATTCTTAAATTGAACTTTATTTTAGGGAAACAAATTCTTGCTGAAATAAAAATACATTTGGCAGTTGGAAATGAAGCTAAAAAAGGAAGTTTATTTGATGGCCAAGATTTAAGAAATCTTACGAAGAGTTTTGGCTTCAGGCTAAATGTCATGTCATTAACATGCAAAGTGGAACATCATCAAACTTATTTGATTCACAACACCTAATTTGGTGGAGATGGTGGATTAGTTTGATTCACAACACCTAATTTGGTGGAGATGGTGGATTAGTTTGATTCACAACACCTAATTTGGTGGAGATGGTGGATTAGTTTGATTCACAACACCTAATTTGGTGGAGATGGTGGATTAGTTTGATTCACAACACCTAATTTGGTGGAGATGGTGGATTAGTTTGATTCACAACACCTAATTTGGTGGAGATGGTGGATTAGTTTGATTCACAACACCTAATTTGGTGGAGATGGTGGATTAGTTTGATTCACAACACCTAATTTGGTGGAGATGGTGGATTAGTTTGATTCACAACACCTAATTTGGTGGAGATGGTGGATTAGTTTGATTCACAACACCTAATTTGGTGGAGATGGTGGATTAGTTTGATTCACAACACCTAATTTGGTGGAGATGGTGGATTAGTTTGATTCACAACACCTAATTTGGTGGAGATGGTGGATTAGTTTGATTCACAACACCTAATTTGGTGGAGATGGTGGATTAGTTTGATTCACAACACCTAATTTGGTGGAGATGGTGGATTAGTTTGATTCACAACACCTAATTTGGTGGAGATGGTGGATTAGTTTGATTCACAACACCTAATTTGGTGGAGATGGTGGATTAGTTTGATTCACAACACCTAATTTGGTGGAGATGGTGGATTAGTTTGATTCACAACACCTAATTTGGTGGAGATGGTGGATTAGTTTGATTCACAACACNTTTTTTTTTTTTTTTTTTTTTTTTTGTGTAATTAAATTTACGTACAGCTTCATATAACACTATTAAATATTATTCTGTTGTTATCTTCCTTGTGCAGGCGAATATCCTGAATAAATAAATAATATTGGTAACACAGGGTGGGGGGGCGCTAGGGACGAGTTTATGGTGCCAAGAAGCGAGGCGGCTGAAAAGGGTTGACAAACGAAGCATGCACAAGAGCTGCGGTCTAGCTTGGAGTTTTGAAATAGATTCGGAAATGCAAACCATTGTATACGTCATGAATTATAGTATATATCATAAAGATGTTAACATCTTTCTTAAATGGTTTAATGGCAAATATACAAGCGCGACCGATTATACTGTAGTCATAGCTGGGGTCCATCAAAAGTCTGGCTCACAACATTCTTTTCGACTCGAACAAAGAAATTAGATAACAACTTGCAGAGAATATGATCAGGATGTGGTATTAAACGCTTATCTAGGTCAATATGGACACGCCGTGATGTCAGCACACGGAACATCCACAGATACATACAAGATGTAAAGAGAGTTCACGAAAGACGGAAATCATTTATCGAATCAACGCTTTCTGTCATGAATCCACCGCAGAGAGGGAAAAACAAATAGTTCGGACACGAATCTTGTGTCCGCGTATGCAGTGGCGTAGCTAGGGGTAGTGCAATTACTACAATTTCTGTATTAATTAAGACGAAAAGTGTGTGTGTGTGTGGGGGGGGGGACGCACCAAACACACTTGCGATGTTCTTTTTGTTAAAGAATCTCTTTCAATGAAGTTATTGGGAATTTTATTTCGTAAAATTAGTGGCATCATATTTCCCTCCTTTTCCCCTTGAAAAAAGGAACAAATGATTTCCGTGCGTTGGGGTTGAAGAGTCGGGCTGAAAGGTTGAAATAATTTGTTGTTATTGTTAACGATTGTACGTGCAAAGCTTCAGCTCGATAGGTTGACGGGAAGTGGGTCAATTAGCCGTCCAAATTTTAGCAAGGCACGAACAAAAGCGAAGTTAATATAAAGGATTTAACAATACTCTATGACTCGAGCGTTTGTCACGAATGCCATAATGTAAGGGCCACAGTTGACTGATATTGAAAGGGCTACAGATGACTCATATTGTAAGGGCCACAAATGATGGCCAATGTTGACCCACAGGTTTCAGGAACCGTCCACTTAAAATAGATCAATAACAATGAATTTATTTAGGAATGTTGAGTTTCATTTAGAGTAAAATCCATTTAAATAAAATATTATGAGGATTTAGACTTCTGTGTTTGAGTCAAGCCAGGCAGTCAGTCCAGGCAGTGAGGCCAGAAACTCAGGACAGGCTTTCAGTACAGGCAGTCAGGCCAGGCAGTCAGGCTAGGCAGTTAGGCCAGGCAGTCAGGCCAGGCAGTTAGGCCAGGCAGTCAGGGCAGGCAGTCAGGCCAGGCAGTCAGGCCAGGCAGTCAGGCCAGGCAGTCAGGCCAGGCAGTCAGGCCAGGCAGACAGGCCAGGCAGTTAGGGCAGGCGCTCAGGCCAGGCAATTAAGCCAGGCAGTTAGGCAATGCAGTCAGGGCAAGCTATCAAGCCAGGCAGTCAGGCCAGGCATTGAGACAGTCGCCAAGATTACTTTCGTTCATAATATACACGTTTTAACGCTAATTATTATTTTTCAAACAAAGAAATATTTTATCTCTAAATAGGTAAAAATCCACTGCAAACCATCATTACCAAAAGATGACGTTGTAAACAAAGAAACAACTCTAAACATTCAGATCAAGCGAGTCACGAAGTAAGACAACAAATGTCCCCTTGACTTATGATGACTCTCTATGAAGATATTGGCGCATCTCTGCATGATCCCATGCCATAAACTCAAGTTGCCAACACTGCTTTGGAAGATAACTCGACCGAATTCTTCACTGCTAGATCGCAAGGGCGGGAACTTCGATTATCTTGCCTTCGGCCTGGTGACGCTGGCGAAAATTCCCGAGGGACTTTTTTCCGAATGGGAAGATGAGGCTTGGGGTGATGGCCATTACAGGTCAGAGGTCAATGAAGAGTTTGGCTGTTAAAGTGCTCGGTGTCGAGGCTTGGAAGCCGTGGTCGTCAAGATGGATGGCATGGGGCAGAACGGGCTGTTAAATACGTAACAGGGATAAAAAATAAGGGGACTGACCGACTCAGATGTATACAAGAGGATCAAGTGACTTAAAGGTATACAATGAAACTAGCCGGCATAGATTTATACACGAAGACAAACTGACTGATATATATATATATTTATATTTGCATATATATATATATCCATGTAAACACACATATATATATTTATATATTTACATATATATATATTTATATTTACATATTTATATATATTTATATTTATATATATTATATATATATATATACAAGGTAACTAATCGACAGTGATAAATACAAAGAGAGTAACTGACTGAGATGTATACAAGAAGACTTAGATGTGAATCCCTCGTAACCACATTGAGACCTGCTCAAAACTTGCCACATACGCAATAGCGATTTGCAAAGAGACTTGTAGATTTCAACATTTCTAACCCCCAACCGTAAACATCTTATCAACAAGTTTTTTTTTTTTTTTTTTTTTTTTTTGAGGCGAGACAACACGAGTGGAAATCAACCCGACTGCACAATAAGGACCTAATGAGGCGGCACATTTTACCAGCGGGAACTCACATGAAGGCACTTACATCTAACATGCTGCTTAGTGTGAGGAATCACTCGGCAACCATTGCGTTCAACGAGATGCCACTTGATATGTTTGCGTAATCATTTACCAGCAAGAGTTTCACATTCATGGGAGGATTTTCTAAAACCGTGTCCATGGCGTCATCCAATGAGGTAAATTCTGAGATGTTGACGAATGGATAATACTCTCCAATCTACCCGTTATTCAATGGCAAAAGGCGAATAATGAAGATATGTTGTATACCAGGTTGATGGAGTCACATTATGATATCGAGGTTTAATGCATGGAAACCAAATGTTTTTAGCACTATCTGTAGTCTGTGTTGGTTTTAGTTTCCATACATTATGCTATAAAGACAGGATCGACGCAAGATTGACACTAAAACGCCTTTCTTGTTAATGACAACAAAAATTGAATAAGTTATTACCTACTTATTAATAGTTAAATGAGTGCTGGGTGACCGAGTGGTGTAAACTGAGTCAACCCCAAGTTAGTGGACTGGAGTTCAATCCCCGGAAAAAGGCATAGATAAACAACAACAACAACAACAACAACAAATACATCACCAACAACCCGTTAACCTCATCTAAGAGAAGGCAAACTCTGACATCAAACCCCAAGATAGAGTTCCGTATGACATTGACACAGTGAAACACACACACACGGCGCTGGTCATCTACTGCATCCCGTCTATTTCCAGTCAATTTGACTTAGTCGTGCAATTTGATCAAATAGGCAACGACGAGAGAGTGAGGCTGACAAAATGAGCGACTCTGTCTCAATTTGAAACAAAATACAGTCAAGCCAAGGTGACTAAGTCAAGTTGAAAATTGCATTGGTCATCTTTGCATGTGTGAAGGTTCAACAAAAATTAGTTAATTTCTTTTAGAAATGGACATTAAAATGTTTTAAAAAGCAACAAAACACTATATGGAGGCAGGTGGGTGGTTCATTCTTCCTGAAGTGTTTAAAAAAAAATTGAAAACTATTAATAGCTAATAGAAACAAAGTGTCATTCAATTTCTTTCATGTAATATGTACTTCAGGCGGGTGTTAAGTTTTTTGGGAAAAAGGTGGGCTGGTGAAGTAAGATTATTGAGCCATTTTTCATGTTATTTGTTCACGTAATTAGTTCGAAAATATGATAGTTAAAAATGTAAGAAAATCGTTTGCTATAATGGATGGAAAAATCGCAAAATTCATTTTATCTACTATATTTCTAGATGGATATTTTATTTTTCGATGGCTCGGCCCAATGAAGCACTATAATATGTGTATTTATCCGAAAGATAGTAATTCTTTACAATTGTCAATCCTCTCATGGATTTGTTTCAAAGAAGGATCGCACTTGAAAAACGGCAAGCGAGTGAGCCTACTAGGTGCTCGTTCGTATTGAAGAGATCATGCAGATGACCTTTCACCACAGGAAGTAAAAGAGTTTAAATCGTCGCATGTCGTTATCTTCGTCGACTTCCCCCCAATCGAGCAGCGACCGTCCAGGAGAATGTCCCTCTTTTATAAATTGTCATTTGATGCGGTAGACGCTTTGGCCTTTAGGCCTGTTAGATCAGAGGGTTAACGGTTAGACCAGAGGGTCAACTGTTAGACCAGAGGGTTAACGGTTAGACCAGTGGGTTAACGGTTAGACCAGAGGGTTAACGGTTAGACCAGAGGGTAAACGGTTAGACCAGAGGGTACACGCTTAGACCAGAGGGTAAACGGTTAGACCAGAGGGTACACGCTTAGACCAGAGGGTAAACGGTTAGACCGGAGGGATTAACGGTTAGACCGGAGGGATTAACGGTTAGACCGGAGGGCTAACGGCTCATTTACTCTCTAATTTACAAAACTAGGAATGCACTCTCAACAGCGTTTCTTGTTTAAAACTTCTTATGCTAAATATGGTTTTTTTTTGTTTCGTTGCTTAAACGTTAGGTTAAAAATGCCCTTTGAATTTAACGGCATGATCTCAAATGCTGGTGCCATATAACAATCTTTGCTATTCACAATTAAGCAAAAGCATATTAAAAAATATATAGGTCTACATGGACGGTATTTAAAAAAAAAAAAAAGATGTTTGTTTTATAATCAGAGTTTCGTGTGACCAACTATAAGGATTAGGATTATTAGGATTATACTAGAAAATAATGAAGTTGGACAAAATAAAATAGCCGTTTACGACATATTTTTGTGTGGTTTGGGTTGGGGGGGTGGGTGGGCGTGCTGGGGATTATACTGTATTGCATGCTCCTCGCGTTTGCTACTTAGCAACCAATTAAAACTAAAACATGAAGTTATTGCAGCTTTAATATAACTGAAATTAATCTTACACTCAAAAATGAGGAAACAAACATTAAATTCAATTTACATTCAAAAAGAGAAAACAGACACTAAATTAAAACTCTACTTACTAACAGGGACGTCAATTTGGTTAGGGCATTCGCCCCACACCCGCCTCTCTTTTTCCACTGAATTTGCAGGGTTTATTTAAATTTCTATATACCGTGGCCCCTTTAGTAATAATCAACTTAACAAACCGACCAAGTTTTAATTTTGACCCCCCCCCCCTTTTTTTGAAAAAGCCTTAAATGACGCCCCTGCTTACTAACAGTTTTATCTCTCACCTTTTTGCCCCTTTGTAAACATATCTCGTAAATGTTTTTTTTTTTTTCTTCGTTTTTTATTTTTTTTGAAAAAGCCTTAAATGACGCCCCTGCTTACTAACAGTTTTATCTCTCACCTTTTTGACCATTTGTAAACATGTCTCGTAAATGTTTTTTTTTTTTTCTTCCGTTTTGACGTGATACCTAGGACTGACGTGTTACATATCCCATGCCCTATCAACAAATGGCCCAAAAAACCTGGTCCATGGACAGCAGTAAATTTGTATTCTATTTGAACTTAGATCGCCAAGCAGGCTTTAAGAATCCCCAGTAAGAATTTCTTGTCTGAAGATTTGCAACTTCAAACAATGTTCTTTTAATCAGTTTTTTTTTTATTAAGCCTCAATAATACATTTAATATTTCATTAGCTGACAGCCAGGCACAAAGATAAGAAAGTGATTATTATCAAAAAATGCAGGTACAGTGGCGGAGAAATATAAATTGTGACGACAGGAGGTGTGGTTAAGATTAACGAACAATTCCTCACACACCATTCCCCCACCCCCACCCATCCCATCCCCCCCCCAACCACAGACACATACGGCAGAAAATGGCATCATTTAAAAAATTTGTTTTAAAATGCTTTTAAACGCTTTCTACTTCACAAAAACTAATTAAGAGGTATATAAGAGCAAGGGAGGGTGTGGGGGAGGGAGCGTCTTATGCCCCTTCCATTGAATCCACCAACGTCTAGATCTAGCCTTACGGGAATCCAATGAAGCGATGTTCATTTATGGCTTGTCCAATCGGATTTGAAGTCTCGGGGGGATTAGGAAGAAGTGCAACTGCAAAATTGCACCCAGGGTTAATCCGGCGCTGGGCTGGGAATGAGTATAGATTGAATCTTATTGGATGCTACACACTGGCTCTAGATGATGGATTTTCAGAGAAGTGATGCTTAATATGGGCTTAAATCTATTCCTATGAAATTCCTGTTATAGAAATATGACGCTTGCGAATAGCAAACTCTTCGGTGGATTGGACTTGACAATGAAGTCGGCCAAGCTGTAAATTTAGGAAAAAAGGGGAATTTTTTCTCCAACTCAGGGAAAACATGCTAATACAATTATTTGAAAGATGATACTTTTTTCAAAATTGAAAGTTTATTCATTTCAAGAGCGACTTGAATGTCCTGATCTTAAAGAGCTAATAATCTCCAATAGTTACGTTCCTTGTCACATGCTATAGAGTATTTTAGACAATCATTATGTATCATATTTTTTTTTGCACCGCTTTTCAACAGGATTTGTCAAGTAGAAAGAAAATTCTTAAATTCATTTTGTTGACTGTCCTGAGAATAGTGTTACTCTAAGACCCCTAAGATCCAATAGCAGCTGCTTAGCTCAAGAAGCAATGAAGAATAGGCCAAGCCACCCATTTCTCTACTTCTATCACTTGCCCGGAGAATTAGCGCACCGGTCACGCCCCAAAAAAGTACACTACAAGGAAAAGTACAATCGACTCAAATCCTACAAGGACCCAAAACAACGTTCCTAATGCTGGAAAGCTTTCCAGGGAAGATAGGACTGGCAGGTCACCTGCGTCCTCATCGTTTTACGTAGCCTTGGTCATCTTCGCATGCGGACGAACAAAACACACATGGTCATTTGCTCGTTTTACAGAGGCTATTTCTATGGAAACATTCACCTCATCATCTGCCTTTGCCTTTACAGACAGAATAAGCAACGGCTACATTCGAAAGAGTGGACGGTTCTCTGTGAAGTGGGCGGGTGAACACGTATGATTTTTACAAAGATTTCAAGAGAATCTTAATGTGACATAATTATAATAGATGGAAACAATTAAAAAATATATATATATATATATTTCCGGATGCAATAATTAACCATTCAAGAAGCATGTCAGAACGATTGCGCCTCAAACATGAAGGTAAAAATTGCGCTTGCTGTGCTCAGGAGCTAACAAAAAACTATTCAAGTAAACAAGATATTTTGCAGAAAAAAATATATATCGGACAGACGCCACATGGTCGCCTCCATCCAAAAACATTGGATAATTGACGGTGGTCGGATTGTCTTCAGCACAATGCAATTCATCTTAACAATTTAATTGTGTCTCTCTGGATCACTTGCGCTTTTCGGTCGTAACGGATGAGTTATCGATAGCAGCACCTGGGTCTTAAACACAAATGTTGGTCTTGATGTCTGGCTCTTGAGACGATGAGTGGGACCTGCTAGGGCGGTCTATATTAAAGGAGAAAAATAGGTCTTTTCATTTTTTTAAAAAAGAGATAACGAGTACTGGTTATCAATACCTTTTTATTTTGTCTTCAATCGATTGGAGCTTTCCCTATCTTGTACTTGAGAAAAGTTTTCAACCTCGATTTACTTTACTTTTTTTAAAGCAAGTGGCTTTAAATCGTAATGGGTTAGAGATATTTTTTTAAAAAGCATTGTTCAATGGCGAATAGGGGAATCATTGATGTAATTTCAATCAAAACTGACCTGCACAAAATAGATTTTGAACATTACTGACTTATAACTTATAAGTTGTAAATTATTTACATTTTGACTGGATACCCGAAGTAAACACTGAAGATCCATGTTGGATAAAAAAAAAAAAAAATTTTTATGCAGCCTCTCTTTTATCATCATAAGAGCATGACTCACTAAATTCAGCTGGCCATAAATCATTAAATCGTTCTTCACAATAATTCCATCAAGTGTTTTGATGCCCCGGGACAATTGTTAAAATTCCCGGGTCAATTGTTTTAAGGAAATTCGTTTAGACGGAAACACTTAAAGATACACAGCAGCAGTTCATAAAGATCAGAGCTAGTTATTGGACTTGTGGCCCATTTTTTGTGGCAGTGTATTCATGTTTTTTTTTTCTTTAATCTTCCTATTTCGAAACTTTTAAGAATACTTTGTGTCACGAATAAATTATGTCATCAAACGCAAATCTCGGCAAACAAGAACACAACGCAACAGGATGATGTCCCTGGCATTAAATGTAGTGATACGACTGTGTAGTAGGACAGCTTGACTTTGATATTTGAGTATGTTTTAGGGCTCTGTGCTAGGATTATTTGATGGGATGATGTGATAGGACTCTGTGATATGATTATTTGATATGACTCTGTGATATGATTATGTTATACAATTATGTGATATGACTCGGTGAAACGACTGAGCGTGTAATAAGTCTAGCAAGTTGACACTTGTTCACGTCTCATAGGAACCGAAATGAACACAATTATTCCAAAACTAATTTATTGACACGATGACTAGGTTTAAGGCAATTTGCTTTACATTCAATCTGAAAGTGCCAATTGTAAAGATATTATTTTATTATATTTTAGCTTCAAAATAGAAAATGTCTTACATTCAACGTTTACAACGCAACAAAATTAAAATATTTTTTCATGGCTCTAGCTCACCTATACCGTGATGGCTGACCTATAATAATATGGCTATGGCGTGTCTATACGGCAATAGCTAACCTAATTGATGGCTGACCTATATGGCTATGGCGTGTCTATACGGCAATAGCTAACCTAATTTATGGCTGACCTATATGGCGACGGCTGAATTATTAGTGGAAATAACTTTTTAAAGTTTTAGCGTTACATTTTTTAAATAAACTAATTCTGTGTGACGAAGAGCGAAAAGACCCAGGCACTTCCGGTCTTCACTAACTTAGATCATGATGCAGAGTGTAAGATCATGTCGGGTGATGAAAATATTGGGCTGAATCGTAGTCGTTCTTGTATCCACATTTTTTTTTCTCCAATGTTCTCCAATTAAACAGTCGAATTTCCCAAATTTTTACTAATATATTTAAGGAGTCTTTCAGAAGCATAAAAAGGAAATGAGTGAGTGCACAATTCTTTTCCTGCCCTCTCGGATAATACTACTCAACTTAGTGCTATTTTAAAATTTAATATTGTTTTTTCTCTCGTTTGCTCGCTGGCGAAGGCTTCCTGCCAATACGTTCGTTGCTTTGTTGCGTTCCTCTGTCAGGTTTTCACATACTTTGTTCTACTCATATCCTTTTTCGCTAACCTGATGCCAGTCTCTCCTCCTTATTAGTCTTTCAGAAGATATGTCGTAACAAATGCATTTTATTTTATGTACTAGTTAATCTCGTGTTGTCAATAATAATAATAATAAAGTTCATTTCAAAAACACACTTCATCCCCAAAGGCTCGAAGCGCGGTACAAAGTCAACAAAAAAAATATCTATAATTTACCACATTTAAAACAAACGCAACACTACAAAAACTAATTACAAGCATACAATCTCAAAGTCTTTCTAGCCATTTCAACCCGGAGCAACACAGCCATTATGCAACGCCTCATTTTCAAGTGCCAAGACACACACATTAATTACACAATTTTATCAAACCTTCGTACCGGAACTTTCATTAGGTAAAAAAAACTCTTCAGCAAGCGGAAGGTTTTCTAGATGTCTAACAACGTTACAAAACGCCCAACATCTTATCGCAGGTTTTTGTTTCCAACTGTACTCGGGGATCTTCACAAGCCGAAGAGAAGCTTTAGTGCAAAACTGGGAGGCGTATCATTGTATGATTGACCGGATTCCTTCCCTGGAGGGAATAAACACACAAAAAGGAACCGGGATGGACAGAAGGCCGAATGCTGTGATAAATGACCACGAGTTCCCCCAGGTTTTATGGCTGGCTTTTGAGTGACCTTCACTTTCATTTTTCTATTTTTGTTATTGATCACATTCAATGCTCGGATAAAAAATATTGAATTGAACATTTCCAATGACATAAAGGAAAACTTGAGCGCATCAGAAGTATCCATTTAAGTGCAATCGGGTTTAGCAAATTAAGAATTACGACTGCGAAAGGAGCTAGAGGTCTGGCATTAAAAGGCAAAGGGGGGAAAAACTAGAAGTTTTTTATTTATATTTCCGGAACAATTATAGATTTGTTTTCATTTTCCGAGACACGACAGGGTATTTTTACATCGATTTCAACAGAATTCTCACACCGACAGGGCAAATAACAGCAGTGCGTGAAAATTCTTTCAAATATAACGCTAAGATTTGAAAGATGGAATTGAACGGGAAAATTATACGCGACAAAAGAAATATTTCACACATCCATGAGCATGATAGGATGAATAAGTGGGTAACAAATAAGGGACAGCACTCGATACTGACTACTTTTGAAAGAAAAAAATACCATTTTTTAAAAATACATTATATTAATTTCGCGTCTTTTGTTCGTGTGTTTCTGGCTGGGTGCAAAATCTTTGGACGGCTAAATGGCCCACTTCCCGTCGACCTATCACGCTCAAAATTGGCACGTAGACTCGTTGGCGGACATTGTTTCAAATGTTTAGGCACTCTTCCCATTCACCCACCCCCCCCCAAAACAACAAAAAAACAACAAACAATAACCCTATAATCAATTTTTCATATTTTCCAAGACGAAGATGAAGGAAATATGATGCCATTGATTTCACAAAGTGAGTGATTTGCGCAAAATTTTCTTTTGTTCTTCTGAAATGGTCGGTGCAATAAAAATGCAGTATAAAAGTGTTTGGGACATTAGAAGATACATCTTTAAACTGCAGTATAAAAGCGGTTGGGACATATAAAGATACATCTTTAAACTGCAGTATAAAAGCGGTTGGGACATTAGAAGATACATCTTTAAACTGCAGTATAAAAGCGGTTGGGACATTAGAAGATACATCTTTAAACTGCAGTATAAAAGCGGTTGGGACATTAGAAGATACATCTTTAAACTGCAGTTTAAAAGTGGTTGGGACATTAGAAGATACATCTTTAAACTGCAGTATAAAAGCGGTTGGGACATTAGAAGATACATTTTTAAAAATAAAATAATTTAAAAAATGCATAAAAGGGATGTATACTGAAAACTTTTGTTTTAGGTGTTGTTTAATGTAGACATCTACTAATCTACATGCCCTTAAAGCTTACCATGAAGGGCGTCAAATATACTGAAGTGCTAAAATAGAGTAGATTTCCTTTGAAAACATTTTCCTCGGCTTTTTTTTTTATTTTTCACTTCTAAAAGGGTGGTGGGCCATCTTTCGTGCTTGGTCCGACCATGCTCCGATGGTCAGAGTGCTCCGATGGTCAGAGTGCTCCGATGGTCAGAGTGCTCCAATGGTCAGAGTGCTCCGATGGTCAGAGTGCTCCGATGGTCAGAGTGCTCCGATGGTCAGAGTGCTCCTAGTTCATTCAATATTTCCACTGATCAGCTTATTTTCATTATCGGGCACGTCAGTGTCAACCCCCTGGTTTAACACTACACCAGACGCCAACATGACCAGCTTAAAGGGACCTAAATATGATAGGAAGGCTACAGATATAAATACTATATAGACATTGTCTATGTTGTTAATAATTCCAGCAAATGCTTGCCAGCTGACTTGAAGTTTTTATTTGGTAAAAGATTACAAGATCCCTATGCCATTACCCATTTCACTACATAAGCTTAGATTTAGACCAACCCACATTTTGTATAAATATATTATATATATATATATAACTGTAATCAGACCAGTTGTAACATACGCAAGGTAAACTTGGACCCTAATAAAAACGGCAGAACCCTTATTAAAAACATGGGAGAGAAATGTTCTCCGGAAAGTATATTAACTAAAAAAGGATGAATATTGATGGAGAATACGAACCCACCAGAAATTTTATAGTCTATATCAGATTCCACGCTAGTAGCAGAAAAAAAAAAAGGGCAAGCTCAGCTGGGTGGTACACTTAGAAAGAATTGTAAATGACCGAGGAGTGAAGATGACGCAGCACCAAAACCACAGAGGAAAATGGTTCAAAGGCAGACCTGGGCATAGAGGGATGGATGATGTGGATAAAGATCTACAGCCGCTATGAATCCAAGCATGGAAAAGAAATGCGTCAGTTAGGTCTGAGTGGAAGGAAGTGGTGAGGAGGGCCAAAGTCCTCCATTGGGCCGTAGCGCCACAGGAATGGATGGATGGTCTGAGTGGGAGGAATTGTTGAGGAAGGCCAAAGCCCTACATGGGCTGTAGAGTCCCGGGGGTTGATGTAAATTCTGCATGTAGCATAAAATATTGGCTAACCCTGGTGTATTACCATGTGCATGTCAGTATCTAACGTGTGCAAATTTCCGAAAACCTCTTGTCATCCTCCCACTTTATACCTCCAGCTGATTTCGACCGGCTTAGCGGGGAATCCTGGCAAATTATAAGTGAACATTCGAATCAATGGACTCGCATACATTTTAGAAATTATTTCAATGTCTGGCCTACACACTTTGCCTTAAACCTTTCACCACGATCCTTTGTTTCCTGACCCCAATCTCCGGAAGCATTGTCCTCGAGCCTTAAACCCTGAACGGTTACTGCCAATTTGACCAAACCTCGCCCCCACATCCTTCTGCTACATCGCGGACGCCTCTGTTGAGTTATACATCTGATGTTGGTAACGAACACGAATCTAGAACCGTATGAAACACCAAGTCCCGTGCCGGGAAAGCCATGTCGTTTAATGGAGCACTTTTCTAGTGGTTTGTCTCAAGGGAGCTAACCGCAGTCATCCCTAGTGCTCCACATTAGAGTTAGCTACTCGTGGCAAGAAGAGTTACCTCTTGTAAAAAAAATGCCACGACCAAGTAGTGATGTGATTTCGCTATGATAATAGCAGCGTTGCGAGCAGGAACTCGACTTTAATTGAAACGTTTTGACGTAGAAAATGTCATTTCCAGGTCATTCATTTTCCCTTCGCATCGGAAGATTCAGTGTATACACCTGCGCCCACAATTACGTCACGCGTCAGTATAACTACGTGATTTTACTTAGAAATAATGTTATGTACTTCATCCTTAAAATGGACCGTACATCCTCTCCTCCCCCAGACAACCACATGATAAAAAGGGGTGTTTGTGTGTTGGGGGGGGGAGGGGAATAACTCTTTGATTAAATAATGTTATGTAAGTAAACAGAGCGTGTTTAATTTTAAAATCAGAGAAATACGGGGAAAAAGATGGGGGGGGGGGGGGGATAAATTTTTTTTTTTTTAAAGGGACCGCGAATAAATATCAAGTTTGAGAAACGCTGATTATAATTATTTGACCAAACTGTTTTAAGGGTCTGAATAATTTTTCTATAACTAAAAATATTCATTGTGTTTTATAATATTTTAACAATTATAACTATATGATTGTGATTCATAGATTAGTTCCTGATAGTTCTAAAGATACATCCATATTTCTCTTCTCACCACAATACTTTAGATGCTTTAATCAAAAACAGCTTATAATGATATGCTCCGTTCCTTGATGCTACAAACAGAGCGTCCAAACGACTAGTTTTTGGGAGTCGAAGTAGCACTTTCTACCTTGAAAGTGAATGGTCTCCCTTTAAGCATCTCACACGCTAATCAAGTGCAATCTTTTGACGAAAACCCCATTTACGATAATTTAAGCAAATAGAAGAAGAAAATAATGATTTTTTTAAAATGCACTGTAACTTTATTATCTCTGTGATTAATCACAATAGGAGACAACAACGTATGAATGTCGTTATACACTGTGTGGGAGTTATTAATATGTTTCTACCTACTCTTCTGTCCGTACCTTATACAGTGAATTTGACTCCTAAACAGTTTTGGAATAATTATAAGCGACAAGATTTCAAACCGATGAAGTTACTTCCAGCAGAAGTAGAGCGCATTACCTAAAACTGCTTTAGTAGGGATAAAATCGGTGCTTCCATCATAAATTCGTATAAAAGTCTTTTTTTTCAGTTCTACAGAGAAAGAAAGGTTAATTTTGAGTTGTCATTGAGGGTGGTCGGAATCGTAGACCTAAAGAAATAGTGCCTTAACATTTAGCCACTTACTCACGTGGCCCTTATCAATAAAAGGTTAGGAAATTATACAAGGGATTTAAGTCTGAAAACGTTGATATGACTTGGAACAAATAGCATAAGATTATTAATCCCAATCATGTGTAAAGTGCCGTAACACCAATAAGACGGGCACAGCAATCAAAAGACTTGTGGCGCATTAACGAAATTATGCCGGCCCCAGTGAGACATCGTAACCGACTAAAACACAGCTTCACAGTCGACACACGTTCGCTCCGTCTGACAGCTTTGGTAATGGAAGACCCCGAAGTTAACCAAAAACCAAACCCATCAGCCCATCGAATATTTTGTTGTTTTTTTTCCCTCTCTCTCTCCTACCCACCTCCCCCCCCCCTTTTTAACCAACCTTTATTTTATGTTTTTGGCTGAGATCAGTCCATGCAATACAAAGTAGACCCCCCCCCCCTTTTTATCTTATGTTGATTTAGTCGCAACTGTGCGGTCCTGCATCTCTGTGGTCCTATATCTGTGGTACGAGCATGTTGATTTATTCGCAGCTGTGCGGTCCTGCATTTCTGTGGTCCTATATCTGTGGTATGAGCATGTTGACTTAGTCGCAACTGTGCAGTCCAGCATCTCTGTGGTCCTACATAAGTGCTATGAGCATGTTGATTTAGTCGCAGCTGTGCAGTCCCGCATCTCTGTGGTCCTATATCTGTGGTACGAGCATGTTGATTTATTCGCAGCTGTGCGGTCCTGCATTTATGTGGTCCTATATCTGTGGTATGAGCATGTTGACTTAGTCGCAACTGTGCAGTCCCGCATCTCTGTGGTCCTACATAAGTGCTATGAGCATGTTGATTTAGTCGCAGCTGTGGGGTTCTGCATCTGTGTGTATATGTTAATTTAGTCACAGTTTTGCGGTCCTACATCTGTGTGTATGGTTATGTTGTTTTAGTCAGAGTTGTGTGGTCCTGCATCTGTGGTATGCGCATGTTGATGTATTCGCAGCTGTGCGGTCCTGCATCTCTGTGGTCCTACATTTGTGGTATGCGCATGTTGATTTAGTCGCAGATTTGCGCTCCTGTGCGAGAGCTTTATGCGTGACGTTTGAACTCCGGTATATAGGTTGTTGTTTTTTTTTCTTTTGAAAGGAATATTTTTAAACATAACTTTTTTTTTAATATCTTTGTTTTGAGGCTGCTAACCACACAAAACTGGGTTATGGGCCGTCCCTTCACTTTGGGCCTGTGAGTCTTTGCCTTAGCCTGGCACAGGAAGGTATGGCTATTTTCGTCATGCTGTGACTGTTTTTTTCCTAAGTCTTTGTTATTAAATGAGCGACAGTATCTTCTCTGTCAACGTCTTTTTGTACAACGTCATCTCTAATCCTGGATCCGGCAACTGCCTGTTCCTATCAGTGGGTTATTCCTGACACAAACGGTTGACGAAGGCAATGCACTCTCACTACGGCATAGGGCAGTAGATTTCGTTGCATTTTATAGAAAATGAGAAGTAAACTCCTTTTTTAATACCTGGACACACCGTGCATTTCCTCAAAATACTCGGACCCGGTGTAAAAAAAAAACAACTGCACCCGGTTAAGTCAAAGGTTTAAGTCTTTATCTCCTTTCTGCTGATGTTAAAAACCAAGTGCCAGACTTAATGTCCATTCACGACAGACTGCAACCAATTTTCCCAACCAAGATTGGTCCAAGCCCAGGTCAAGCTAGCTCCAAGCCCAGGTCAAGATAACTCCAAGCCTAGGTCAAGCTTAATTGGCTTACCACTAAAAGGCTAAAAACGAACAGAGGTCTGTAATTACGCCCGTTTTAATAATCATACGCTCATCGATTGGAATGTACAAATGGATTACATCAGGGATTCTCATATTTTTAAGTTGTATGCAAACTTCAAGAAGTATGCCTTAGCTCAAATTACAAAGTTAAATTGATGTGGACATGGATGCCAATGTAAAAGCCTGCTACCAGACAAGTATAGATCCCTTGCCTTTTCAGACACAAAAAGGAAGCTGGCAAAATAAAAAGGGAATACCTCAGTTACATATGGGTACCCCAATGACATATGGTTACTTCAGTTACATTTGGGTGAATCCGTTGCATTTGAGCTTCAATATCTGACCTTCAAGCTCCTAGTAATTGCATGCTTGCTAAGAAAGATTGGAATTAGCAGCTAGTGATGACATGCTTGGTAATAAAGACTAGAAATAGCAGCTAGTGATGATATGCTTGGTAATAACGACTAGAAATAGCAGCTAGTGATGGCATGTTCAGCGAGAAAGAGTAGAATTTGCAGCTGGTGATGATATGCTTGGTAATAACGACTAGAAATAGCAGCTAGTGATGGCATGTTCAGCGAGAAAGAGTAGAATTTGCAGCTGGTGATGACATGCTTGGTAATAACGACTAGAAATAGCAGCTAGTGATGGCATGTTCAGCGAGAAAGAGTAGAATTTGCAGCTGGTGATGGCATGCTCAGCGAGAAAGAGTAGAATTTGCAGCTGGTGATGGCATGTTCAGCGAGAAAGAGTAGAATTTGCAGCTGGTGATGACATTTGTAAATGTTAAGGCAGCACTTTTTACAAGTAGAAAAAAAATGATTAAATTAATACATTATTTGTATAGATAAAACTATTAGGTTAGTGACATGATGAGTTTATCTATACGTGGTGTAACAGACGTTTTGAATACAATGTTTGGATTTTATCGTGAATCAGGTAAAGACACGACAGCCCGTTCGAGGTCTTGTACTGGGACAGTATTCCTGGGACATTTCTGTTACTATTCAGGTATGGTCGGGGGGGGGGGGGCAGGGGCACGTGATTCGCCGTCTGTGAAACATCTTTTCCGCATATTCCAGTGTTGTGCATGAGGTCTCAAAATGGATACCGGTCAAGGGCACGCAGGTTCGTGATAAATGGCTGCCGTGTCAGGATCGCGTCGTTAAACTTATAAATACAGGGCTACGAAAGAGTGTCGGGTGCAAAACATTTGCCCTTCGAAAAAATATGCACTTTTTCAATGCTATATTAAATGCATTTCATGGTTATACCGCCTCACATATAATGATACCTATCTTTTAAGATACATAAGATAAGATAAGATTCTTTTATTGATCCAAACAAATGGAAATGTTTCATGATTGCATTATACATTTTCATCACATATAAAAAAAACAATTTGAACACAAGACATTTATAATAAATTTTTTCACTAGCAGCCATTCCGTGAGTTCTCTTAGCCATATCAGGGACTTCTTAGTTCTCATTAAGATTTGTGACGTCAGAAGGAGCACGCTGTTAAATTCGTACAGATTGGGGAACAAAAGAATTTTTGTATCATTCAGTCCTTGCCCTGACGGAAAGAATTCTTCTCGAACGGCTCGATCCTAAGTATCTAGGATGAAGAGGGTGGGATGTATCATCCAAAATGTGTTTAGTTTTACAGTAACATCTTTCTTCAAATAGTTCTTCCAGTGAAGGATGTTTAGTTTGTGTTATGTTCCTAGCCTTCTTGATTAGTCGGTTTATGCGGTGTTTAATATCAGACGTTGAATTCCCACACCAGCAGGTAATATTGAAATTAAGTAAGCTTCCAATTGTTGCACTGTAGAATAAGTTAACGACTTGTTTGTTTACGCCAAAATTGTCTTTGTTTTTTGAGGTAGAACAGTCTTTGGTTAAATTTCTTATACAGCATTTGGCCGTGCTCATGCCATGTTAGCTTATTATTAATGGTGACACCTAAGTACTTAAATTTCTCTACTTCCTCTACACTTTGATTTGTTATGTTGAGATCTGTAATCTGGTGTTTCCCCCTCCTGAAATCAACAACCATTTCCTTTTATTTTGAGACATTCAGCTGGAGAAAATTCTCATCGCACCCATTGATAAAGCTTGTAACTACGTTGCGGTATAGGCCTTTTCCTTCAGATATTCAGCCAACGATTGTTGTATCATCAGCAAATTTTAAGATTGGGACGGTGTCGCTCGATTTCCCGTTTAAGAACAACTGAGGTTGCTTATGTTTATGTATGTTATTTTCATAAAATATATTGATTAATGTCAGTTTTATTTCTTAGTTTTTAATGGAAAAAAAAATTACTTGAAACCGGTAATAACATTCCCAAGTAGCATCTACAGCTAAAATGAAAAGGAGTTTATGGAGAAGCACTATTTTTTGTTGTTGTTTATGCCTAGCCTAGAAATGACATGTACAATCAGTGAATAATCCTAATCTTAATCCTAATCTTCAATTACGGCATAAGATGCTAAATACTCTAATGCCGATCAAACGCTTCCGTCCTCCAGGCAATCCCCTGCAGCTTATTCCCTCCAATAAAGATCAAAGATCACTAAGCAGATCTTGTGCGCCTGGTTGTTTAAACACAACGAGCCCCTGGGCCGCGTGCCACGTTCCCAGCGATGCCCGGTGCACATAATCACGTGGGAGGCTATATTTACCAGCGATCAATAGGAGCGACAGCCAATTCGTCAAATTTTTGGAGAAAGGGGGGACTACTTTGAATAATCATGGCTGCTTCCCTTTTATATTCTTTTACACATAATTAAATTACGGACCCTTTTAAGAATTGGTACGAGATCCCCGGTACAGTTTTAAGGGTGGGAAGTGTCGGTGGCAGTAGTAGATGGTATTTTAGATGGATGTCACCTGGCTACAAGATAAAGTCTTCCATACAAGTCTTTTGTTTTAAAGTCATTTCTTTTGTCCAGATAGCCCGTGAAAAATAGTCTTCATCGGTTCCAAGAACAATCCCTAAATATTTACATTTGTTTTTACAGTTAGTTCTCCATATGTGCGTTTATCCTTGCCTCTTATTTGCATTAGAATTTTAGTTCACCATTTCATTCTGCTAAAGTTATAGAACGAACTAGGTACTCCAGAGGAAGAGCAATAATGTCAACAGCTGTTATTAGTTTTATCAACGGCTTCAGCTGATTCGCCAATATCCATACAGCTGAAGCCGTTGATAAAATTGATTCACCAGAAGCCATGCAGCTATAACCGGTAACACTAACATACTGGCGCTTCAGTTAGTATTAATTAAAAGTAATATTTCGGTCAGAAAACGTGCTAGGACAAGGGTTCTCAACCGGTGGGTCGTGACCCCTTGGGGGGGGGGTCGCACGATCCTCTCCCAGGGGTCGCTTCAGACCATTCGAAAACACATATGCTCTACATTTATGAAGTAGCGACGAAAATAAATTTATGGCTGGGGGTCGCCACAACAGGAGGAACTGTTTTAAAGGATCGCGGCATTTAGAAGGTTGAGAACCACTGTGCTAGAGTATTAATGGGGAATACGCATTTTCTTCACCACGTAAGAGAGTCTACAAAAATTTAATAGAAAACTTAGATACACCAGTAAACATTTCAAAATTTGCGTCGAAGAATAATGATAAAGACCGCAAGGCCTTTCATTACCGGACACCCGGCCAATCGCTGCTCTGACCGGGATAAAATGCCCCCCCCCCCAGAAAAAAAAAAAAAAAAAAAAAAAACAAACAAACAACAAAAACCCGGCCAATCGCTGCCCCGACCGGGAAAAAAAGCCCCCCCCCCCAGAAAAAAAAACAAAAAAAAAACAAACAAACAAACAACAAAACCCACGACCTTAGCGTACCGAGGGCAACCAGAAAGATTCGTTGAGAACGTCACAGATCATGGGGTCGTGTTCTTTAATCAATTCCGATAGCAACTGGTCAAACGTCATGACTCAACTACAAGACAGGGTCTGACTCGACAGGAAGGAGGGCCGTGAGGGTGGCCGTGAGGGGATCATGGGGGGGGGGGCCCGTGAGGGGGGCCATCAGGGAGCCGTGGGGGGGCGGTAAGGAGGGCCGTGAGTGGTGTGGCGTGAATGATGAGGCGTAAGGGGGAACCCAGGTGGTTGCAGCACATGAGATTATGGGGCGTTATGTAACTGGAAAAACAATCAGTCAAACGTCATGACTCAACTACAAGACAGGGTCTGACTCGACAGGAAGGAGGGCCGTGAGGGTGGCCGTGAGGGGATCATGGGGGGGGGGGGCCCGTGAGGGGGGCCATCAGGGAGCCGTGAGGGGGCTGTAAGGAGGGCCGTGAGTGGTGTGGCGTGAATGATGAGGCGTAAGGGGGAACCCAGGTGGTTGCAGCACATGAGATTATGGGGCGTTATGTAACTAGAAAAACAATCAGTAGGAATTGAAATGATCGAGAGCTTTATGAATGAGATATTTAACAGAGAACTTGAGATAGAAACTTTATAAAAGTTTGGCGGTTCTAGAAGTGATGTAGACAAGGAGTCAGTACTATGTGTGGGGTGGGGTGGTGGGGGCGTGGGGGCTGGTGACCTAAACATGTCTAAACACTTCAGTTGAAAATATTTATATATCGAAGATATTAGATTTAGACCTGCACGTCCGTTTTAACCCCAGGCTGAAAAAGTAAAAATAAAACATTCCAATCATTTTTTTACAATAAGTGATTGATTTAATTCAAATGCTATGCACGACTGCTGTTATACTTATAAAACAGAGTCATGGGAATTGAACGATAAGACCTATGGAGGAAGAAGAAAACAAAGAAAATTGTAGCACCACACCAAATACCACAATATCTCCTTGTAATTTAAAATAATATTTGGAAATTGTTGTGTGTAGCTTCTATATAAGTCTATGTGTATCTTGTACATAAATCTTGTTTTTTTTTTTTTTTTTCCCATATAATTAACGTCTTATGAAATAAGTATTTTACAAAAAGGGATGGCACGGAGAAGGGGTCGTTCAAGCATGGAAAAAGGGGCTTACAAGCAAGCATGAGGCGGGGGGTGTTCAAGTATGGAGGAGTGGGGCGTTCGAGCATGGAGAAGAGGGAGGTCAAGCATTGAGGAGGGGGTTTTCAAGCATGGAGGAGTGGGGCTTTCAAGCACGGAGAAGTTGGGCTTTCACATGCCTTATGCAGGTTGTCACGGGTAAATTTCAGCTCAAGGGTGATCTAATAACAGATTTGTTAGTTGCATCAGAAACATTAGAAACTTTTATAATAATAGAATTAGAAACTGTATAATAATAGCATTAGAAAATCAATTTTGAATATTATTGCTAAAAATCTTAAATTTTCCAATAATTACTATCTTTATGATTCTACAAGAATCATAAAATTATCGCAAATATGAGCCTGAAGTTCTACAAGTAAGCGATCTTCTGGATAATAGTCGACTTTACAAAAACACTAATCAGATGGAGTGTTCATAACATCAAACAGATGAGGTGTTCAGAACATCAAACAGATGGAGTGTTCATAACATCAAACAGATCGATTGTTCAGAACATCAAACAGATGGAGTGCTCAGAACATAAAACAGATGGAGTGCTCAGAACATCAAACAGATGGATTGTTCAGAACATCAAACAGATGGATTGTTCAGAACATCAAACAGATGCTGTGTCCAGAACATCAAACAGATGGAGTGTTCAGAACATCAAACAGATGGAGTGTTCAGAAACTCAAACAGATGGATTGTTCAGAAAATCAAACAGATGTATTGTTCAGAACATCAAACAGATCGATTGTTCAGAACATCAAACAGATGGATTGTTCAGAACATCAAACAGATGTAGTCCCGGAACATAAAACAGATGTATTGTTCAGAACATCAAACAGATGAGGTGTTCAGAACATCAAACCGATGCTGTTTCCAGAACATAAAACAGATGGATTGTTCAAAACATCAAACAGATGGATTGTTCAGAACATCAAACAGATGGAGTGTTCAGAACATCAAACAGATGGATTGTTCAGAACATCAAACAGATGTATTGTTCAGAACATCAAACAGATCGATTGTTCAGAACATCAAACAGATGGATTGTTCAGAACATCAAAAAGATGTAGTCCCGGAACATAAAACAGATGTATTGTTCAGAACATCAAACAGATGAGGTGTTCAGAACATCAAACAGATGCTGTGTCCAGAACATAAAACAGATGGATTGTTCAAAACATCAAACAGATGGATTGTTCAGAACATCAAACAGATGGAGAGTTCAGAACATCAAACAGATGGAGTGTTCAGAACATCAAACAGATGGAGTGTTCAGAACATCAAACAGATGGATTGTTCAGAACATCAAACAGATGGAGTGTTCAGAACATCAAACAGATAGAGTCTTCAGAACATCAAACAGATGGATTGTTCAGAACATCAAACACATGGAGTGTTCAGAACATCAAACAGATGGAGTGTTCAGAACATCAAACAGATGGGGTGTTCAGAACATCAAACAGATGGAGTGTTCAGAACATCAAACAGATGGAGTGTTCAGAACATCAAATAGATGGATTGTTCAGAACATCAAACAGATGGAGTGTTCAGAACATCAAACAGATGGAGTGTTCAGAACATCAAACAGATGGAGTGTTCAGAACATTAAACAGATGAGGTGTTCATAGCATCAAACAGATTAAAAGTTTAGAAAATTAAAAACATCTTATGAAATTAACAGTTTCCCATCGTCAAGTAGCACATATCTTCCATTTTTTTTAAATGCTCAAAACGGTTTGATTTTAAGAGTCAGCCATCAAACGAGTTTAGTGTGTTTTGTGTGTGTGTGTGTGTGCTTTGTGTGTGATGTTGTTGGATTGTAAATAAATTAAGACGCCCACGTCTTTATCTAAAATTGTAAACCAAGCCTGTCTGCACGCGAGCCGTTAGTCAATGTGTCAAAAACATGGAATATTAGGCTATTTTCGATTTTTCTACATTAAAATGTCTCACATTATTTACATCATCAAACGGAGGTTTTGTAATCAGGAGACGAAGTCATAGAATGACTGTTGAACAGCAAATATATCTGACTAAACTTAGAGTTAAGCAGTTCAAGGCGTGTGGTCTCAAAAATTGTTTCAATTCACAACAAACGCATGGTTGGAGAGCTGAGACATTAAGGTTATTCTTAAATTAAACAACACCTAAAGACAGAGTTTTTCGTATAAATCCTTTATAAAATGTAACACCGAGCAATGGCTTAGTGGTGCTCAAAATTTGACAACACATGAAAACAAGCAACGCACTTTATAAGTACCTCAATGAGCGCTCAAGTCCTCAAGGCTGGCAACCTCATTTTTGTTTTCACCCCCCTTAACTATATTCACATTTAAATGTCCCTCCCTCTTTTACACCGCATAATTTATTTCACCAACTCAATAAAAAAAATGATAGACAATTTTTACGCACCAAACGCACTTGCGATATTTCTTTTAAGGAATCTCATTTAGTGCAGTTATTGGGAATTTTATTAAATGAAATCAATGTCATCATATCACCTTCATCTCTGCCTTGAGAAAAACAAGAAAAACTGATTTGTTGGGGTTGGGGGGGGAGCTGAAAATCTGAAAGAATGTGTTTTCCACGGCAACGAGTCAATGTGACAAGTTTCTTTCAATTCAAGCTTCCAAATGGCGGGTTCTACTCTTAACTATTACATTCACACAGCTTGAACGCAGTCCTTCTTTTATTGCCAGGATTGAGCTCGATAGGTTGGCCGGATGTGGGTCCATTCACCGAAATTTTGTTCCAGACAGCCAGCCGACAAAAGCAAAGTTAATATAAAGGATTTAAAATACGTACGAAAATAATATGTACGGTGTGGGTTATGGAATACAAGACGAAAGTCTGTACAAACAGGTACAAACCTTTTCAAACCAGTACAAACCGCGAATTTTAAATTGATGTAGGGGCCTACCAAGTGTTGCATGTAGTGTTGAAATTGTGTATTATGCATAGTCAAATGTATTTTTAAAAAGAAAAATACCATTCACGATGGCTTTATCTGCACTTCTTATTTTTCTTAGGATAAAATTATTCGGTGTCAATGAATATTGTATACAATTGCCATTAAAATATAATTATAATTTAGGCAGCAAGAAAATCAATAAGTGTTACCCTAACCTGTACATAACAACTAGTCTAATCTCAATAGATTTTTTAAATTCTCAAAATAAATAGCACCATATTTTTTTTTTGAAATAGATGATTCCATTTCACAAAATTTTAATTTTTATGCAAAACGCACCAACTCTTGCTTGCGGCCCACATTTCCACTTGCTTGTGGCACGCCACTGGGACAAGGCCCAATACTCGATTCCCCTTGTATTATGTTTTACCGTATCAAACCACGGGATGGAATAGGATCGGACATTTCGTGAGCGTCTTGCCCAGGAGTAATGTAATTAAACCATACATAATATTCATGTTCTCCCAAGAGACTGTACACAAATTAAGAAATATTCCAGAAAGTTATGACATATTACAGCATTAGAGACCGCACTGGTGAGAATTCAGCAGCGAAAGGTTAGATTAAGAACTCGTAATATGGAAATAGCAGGGCGTTATGTGCATTACGTTAGACAACATTTTGGAAGAGGTATGTGAGGAATTGTGGACCGGGGTGGTCATGACGATGCTACATTGGCTTACAATTGTGTAGCTTGAGGTTCATAAATCACCCCCCTTCCCCCCACCCCCCGCCCAGCAGCCCATTTAAAAGTCCCTTTTTCATTATTATCAGAAGAACGAATAAGAACCATTATGAGTTGGCCAGGGGCCTCAAACACATCGCCATGCGTTATTATGAATCGATGCTTCCAAGTACCGGTTGGGACATCAAACAAGTAATAGCCAGGGCAGCCACATGGTGTCCTCGGATACGTCTTGAAGGGCTCGAAATTAAAGATCACTTTTGGAGACCGTAACGGTGAAGTTTGAGACCGTGAGCAGTAGATACAACTGTCAGAGACGGTGGTTCTGTTGTGAGCTGTAAATACAACTATTGTAGACGGTTGATCTGTTGTGAGATGTAAATACAACTATTATAGACGGTCGATCTGTTGCTAAAATAATTATTCTAAAAGCATCATGTATAAGGTGCAACAAAATATTTGAGAATGGCTAAGCGAAGATCGCTGAGGGGCTCTCACTAATATAAATATAGCGCAACTTTCAAGACAAACCGTGACATGGGATAGGGTTAAGATGATCCCACTAGCGTCGTCCTCTGGGTTTATTTTCAGCTTATAACAAAGTTCCGTTTTTAAGTAATAAATCGTGTACCAGACTTAGATGGCTGTATGATATCTGGAGGGGGGGGGGGAGAGGGGGCATTAACGAATGAGGTTTCATGGCCAGAGGGAACTAAATAACGATATTAAAATGAGTGCTGAGGTGTCATGTTTTGAGCATCGGAGTCGAGCCTGTTTCCTTCGTATCCGTAATCGGAGTTTATCCCTAAAAGTTACACTAAAAGTAGAGGCAGGAGAGGGAGCGCATATATAAGCGGTAATCAACTTGTGGGTCGTGACGACCCCTAAGAGCGTTGAACGACCCTTACACAGGGGTCGCCTAAGACCATCGGAAAACACATATTTATGAAGTAGCAACGAAAATAAAGGTATGGTTAGGGATTACAACAACATGAAGAACTGTTTCGGAATCTTACCATTACGCAATATTATTGAATGATTACTACAGGAAGTCTGTAAATTGGGCTGAAAGAGATATCATTTTAATGTGTTTATAACTAATATTTGGTAATGTGTACGTAAAAACCCCAATCACGTGATGTCTATTCTTGACTCCAAAACTTTGACACAAACTATGTAGACCCCCCCCCCCTTCCTCCTCTGATCTTAAGTTCTATATTTCGTCTATGTTTAAACCATTTACGGTAGCGGCCTAGTTTTATGTCTTCTGCTAAGAACTAGGAACACGTAAACATGGTGTTATTTGAAACTGACGCGTCAAGCCAGACGTAGACTGGCTCAGCGATGAGGAATTGTACATCCCACCATAGATGGCTTTCTCATTTTAGATTTGGCAATCAACTTCAAAAAAAAAAATGTTGATTTTGGTATGGGCTGGATTTCAGCTTTTACTTTTTTTTTTTAAAGTAAGCGAAGAGTGAAATAATGAATGCAAACGAAACAAAACAAAAACAGTCGTATACACAGCAATATTATAATTTAATATCGACGTGACCCTTTGGCACTACTTACTAGAAGTCCTGGTGTAGCTTAGAATGTTACAGAAATGACAGTGTAGCTTGGAATGTTATAGAAATCATGTTTCAATTTAGCATGTCATGGAAAACATGGTGTTGCTTAGAAATTATAGAAATCCTGGTGTAGCTTAGAATGTTATTAAAATCCTGATGTAGCTTAGAATGTTAATGTCGGTGTCAAATTCAAAGTTTAGAAATTTTTTAATTACTCCTATTAGTATCAGAAGAAGATATATATTTTTTAGTGTTCGTTTCATTTTTTTTTAAAGGCGTCTGAGCTTCAACCAATTCGCTCCGTTTCATAAGTCGCAGTAGAACTCTCTAAATTAATCAATAGCACAAGATGGATGAATTGTCAACAAATTTCTTGAGCGTAAAGCATATCCTGACAAAATTGAATGGCACAATGTGTTTTATTTATGTGAATGAAATCAGGCGTGTAATCCCAATATTAGTCACGAGCAGCACTGAATGGAGGACTTTGTGAATTTCTTAACAGGTTCTATCACATAGCATCTCCTACAAGACATAGCTGGTTCTATATTAGAACATCTCCTACAAGGCATAGCTGGTTCTATCACAGAACATCTCCTACCAGAGATCGCTGGTTCTATCATACAACATCTCCTACAAGACATAGCTGATTCTATTACAGAACATCTTCTACCAGACAGAGCTGGTTCTATCACACAACATCTCCTACACGACATAACTTATAGGGGCATGAGAAGGAAATATTCACCATGTCTTCAGAAATCTTCAGATGTAATGTTGTTATAGCTCAACTTTTAAATACGTTCATTGCCTTGTGTTTCACAGATTATATAAATAAAGATAAGCTGTTTATTTACACGTATGATTGACAATGGCGTGACGTTACGGGTTAGGGTCCGAACATTCATAGGTCAAGTCGTTTGACAGCGTCCTAGGTGACGCCCCTGGTGTCAAACGGATTCAGTGTTTGGTCACGTGCTCAGTAGAACTGTCAATAATTAACCGTCTTGTGGGACAGGGCACTACAGTAGGGGTTGATTTGACAGATCAGCTTACAGATTCCACTAGAGCAGTGGTTTTCAACCTTCCTAATGCCGCGACCCTTACTTACAGATCCTCATGTTGTGGCAACCCCCCAATCACAAAATTATTTTCGATACTATTTCATAACTGTAGAGTATATGTATTTTCCGATGGTCTTCGGAGACCCCTGGGAAAGGGTCGCGACGCACAGGGTGAGAACCGCTGCACTAGAATCTCCGCAATTTTTTGTATCAACTGTTTGTTATAACACTCTCATTATTGGTAACAATTTTTTGCTATAACACTCTCAATATTAGTAACAACTGTTTGCTAAAACATTCTCATTAGTGGTGAGAAATGTTTGCTATAACACTTTCAATATTGGTAACAACTGTTTGCTATGAAACTCTCAATATTGGTAACAACTTTTGCTATAACGCACTTAATATTGGTAACAACTGTTTGATATAACACACTCAATAATGGCCATAACTGTTTGATTTGACACACTCAATTTCGGTCACAACTGTTTGCTATAAAACTCTCAATATTGGTAAGAACTGTTTGACATAACACTCTAAATATTGGTAACAACTATTTTTTAATTTCATTTGACCAGAACAAAACCCATTCAGATCGAGGAATCCCGAACTCTGGATCCTGCAGTAGCTTGAATCATGAAGGCAACGGAGATTCGGCCCTGATTCATATGGAGCGTTGGAGGGGGGAAGTGTTTACAATAACCATTGATCCAATTTGAAGTGACCTTTAATACTCAAAATCTCTGACAGGAGATTAATTCAGTATTTAATTTTTTTTAAAATATTTTTATTTAATTAACTATCATACAAAGCCTCACCAAAATGTTCGCTTTTGATTAGCAGACGACATCCATTAGGTCAAGATGATGAGGTGTCAAGAACTACTATCAAAAACATTTATTCTCACAATACTTGAAAACGCACAGTACGTTCTGAAATTTTCTGGCATGAACGCTTAAACAATGGGGGGCCAGAAACTGTGCAATATAGTCGTCTTACAAAGACCTCGAATGGCCAAACTTTGTAAAACGTACTTTGCAGAATCTTTAAGGGGCATTTTTTTTAAAATAACGTGTGTTCGTTGTTTGCTATGATAAAGTTTCTTTATGCGCCGGGTACAACAATAGTAAAAGTTTCAATGGTGACACATCTGCCATTTATAGGGCATAAATTTAAAAATATTAACCTGAATATTTATTGGAATGATTTTTTATAGTTCCCATATGTTTAGGCATAGATAAATGAACTCTTTTCAATATGGATACTATTTCATTTTTTTTTTTTTGCTATATGGCAATGACTTAAAGGCATTGCTGAATAACTTTTTTCAGTAAGATATCTTTTATAAGTTATAGTTGTTCTTTAAATCAAGCTTGAATGTGAACTGAAAAGTAGATGGGCCGAAAATTCAATATTTAGAAGATTTATTATAAATCTGGCTTTTTATAGAAGAAAATTTACATTTTAATATCTACTATAGCGAAGTGTTTTTGATTATTTACTTTCTTTTATAACGCGTTATTAAATTTTCCAAATAAAACTCCAAGGAAAGCCGGGTATATTGGCTAGTAGAAAATGAACCACATTGTTCTAGTGAATTCTGAGTTGGAACCAGGATGGTGCCGCCGAGGGAAAGTGGGTGTGAGTTCTGGATATGAAGCATCAAAATATATAGAAGAAAAATGTTTTTTTTCCCGCGGCGTACCATTGAAAGATGATTTTTGGCGCCCGTATTTTTGTGAAGTGCCTGTGATTTTTTACTTCACTAGGAAAAAGACAATTTTTGCACCAGGGGGGTAAAGCCCCCTTCACATGACCCTGTTTGGCGCTTCAATTTTTGCGATCGGTTAGTACTTTGTACTGATACTATCTCTACCTGTTGTCTGTAGGCTAATTATATTGGGCCCAAATTCTGAGTCTTTGAAAAGACACGCCTTAAAAAAAAACATAAAAAGGTCCCTACAGCATAAGAGGAAGTGATACTTTCTAACTGAATATAACAGAGTTAGACTTTGTTCAGAAACAGGAGACCACGACAAAAAGAAATAAATGATATAAGCTAGGGGTTTTTTTAGAAGTAAAACTAAATAGTAATCACAAAACTCATAGCTACCACTGAAAAAAAAAATTATCTGTCGCACATAGATGGCGAGAATTCACATACAAAATGAATGTTTAAGAAATAATAATGAATTCCATTTTTAGAAAAAGTGACATTTTATGTCACAAACAAAATATTTGAAAAAGAAAACTACATTTAATAAAGGTAATTTGAGAATGATAAAATTTATAAGATCAAGTTTCATCAAATCAAATTAAAAACAGTGATCAGTAAACGCGTTCTCGACGTCAATCATAAAAAAAACAAAAAAAACAACAAAAAACCAACCAACAAATCAGACGGCATACAATAATATTTCATACCTAAACAGAATATAAACTTTTATTTCCAAAAGCTAAGCTTTTCATTTTATTTTACTATGTCTTCTGACCCCGAAAAAAAACCTAATAATGATATACTTAATTAATAGAATAAAATATTTTATTTTACATAAATATTTTTTTTTTTAATTGCAGAGAAACAGATTCATATGATAGCCTCTTCATTATGGACGGTCTAGCAACTATTGGGGGAAGGTGTCATGTTAATAGGGGTGGGGGTGTCAATCGAGGAAAAAAATGATTAAATATGATACCATGCTGGCCTTAGAGTTTGATATATGTATGAAATAATTAGATGAATTCCGATTTCATCATTATGAGTACAAAAAAAAATCTTCAAAATAAATAATCATTAAGATAGGCTACAACTGGCTTGAAGACGTACACGATTAGAATTAAATAAGATACAAGAAATAAATAAGATACAAGAATTAAATAAGATACAAGAATTATATAAGATACAAGAATTAAATAAGATACAAGAATGAAATAAGATACAAGAATTAAATAATATACAAGAATTAAATAAGATACAATAATTAAATAAGATACAAGAATTAAATAAGATACAAGAATTAAATAAGATACAAGAATTAAATAAGATACAATAATTAAATAAGATACAAGAATTAAATAAGATACAAGAATTAAATAAGATACAAGAGTAGAACTGAATAAGGTGCGAGAATAAAATGAAATAAGGTACAGGGGTAGAAATGAATAAGTTACAAGAATTGAATTGAAAAGATTCAAGAATAGAATAAAATAAGGTATATGACCATGGCTATTTTCAACGGTCAGTACGCTCGTGGCTTGCCAGTCCAATATGTGCCTCGAAAACTTTCCCGCACTTTGGACACGCGTTGTTTTTGGTCCCTAGTTGGAATTGAGACGATTGTGCTTTTCCTTGCCCGGCGAGATTGATTGTGTTAAAACAAGTTGGTCTGCCTTCCTGCTCCATTAAGGTGAACAAAGTTGGCCGCAAATAGGGTAGCATGGACACCAAGAGGCAATAGTGTTGCCATGCGCTTTGGTTTGGTTAAAGTGCGGGGCAGTCACACAATGCGTCAGCCTCACTTTCTCGTCCTCCCCTATTTTGATCACGTGGCGAGACTTAGTCAACACGACAGGATAAAAGACAAAGATGCAGAGTATGACCATTAGTGTTGTTGCTGTTTTGAGTCAAGGTGCTCTTAAAGCGATCCACGTCAAAGCATCTGCATCTGCTCTGGATCATGAAAGGATTTCTTTTGCGTGGTTCAGTCTTTTGCCTGGTTTCACCGGGTTCAGTCTTCACATGGTCCACCAGATCCAGTCTTCGCATGGTCCACAAGATCCAGTCTTTATATGGTCCACCAGGTTCATTCTTCACATGGTCCACCAGGTCCAGTCTTCACATGGTCCACCAGCTCAAATCTTCACAAGGTTCACAAAGTTCATTCTTCACATGGCCCACCAGGTCCAGTATTTACGTGCGAGATAGACATATCGACATGTTTTACCTACTGATCTTATAGACATAGAGTATCAAAACATAGACTGAGTACATCCACAGATTTTAAAGACTTAGAGTACAACCACGGATCTTAAAGACTTAGACAGAGTACAACCACAGATCTGAAAGACATAGACAGAGTACATCTACAGATCTTAAGGACATAGACAGAGTACATCTACAGATCTTAAAGACATAGACAGAGTACATCTACAGATCTTAAAGACATAGACAGAGTACATCCACGGATCTTAAAGACATAGACAGAGTACAACCACAGATCTTAAAGACATAGACAGAGTACATACACAGATCTTAAAGACATAGACAGAGTACAACCACAGATCTTAAAGACATAGACAAAGTACAACCTCAGATCTTAAAGACATAGACAGAGTACAACCACAGATCTTAAAGACATAGACAGAGTACATCTACAGATCTTAAAGACATAGACAGAGTACATCCACGGATCTTAAAGACATAGACAGAGTACAACCACAGATCTTAAAGACATAGACAGAGTACAACCACAGATCTTAAAGACATAGACAGACTACATCCACAGATCTTAAAGACATAGACAGAGTAAATCCACAGATCTTAAAGACATAGACAGAGTACAACCACAGATCTTAAAGACATAGACAGAGTACAACCACAGATCTTAAAGACATAGACAGAGTACATCCACAGATCTTAAAGACATAGACAGAGTACATCCACAGATCTTAAGGACATAGACAGAGTGCATCCACAGATCTTAAAGACATAGACAGAGTACATCCACGGATCTTAAAGACATAGACAGAGTACATCCACAGATCTTAAAGACATAGACAGAGTACATCCACGGATCTTAAAGACATAGACAGAGTACATCCACGGATCTTAAAGACATAGACAGAGTACATCCAAAGATCTTAAGGACATAGACAGAGTACATCCACAGATGTTAAAGACATAGACAGAGTGCATCTACAGATCTTAAGGACATAGACAGAGTACATCCGCAGATCTTAAGGACTAAGACAGAGTACATCCACAGATCTTAAAGACATAGACAGAGTACATCAACAGATCTTAAGGACATAGACAGAGTACATCCACAGATGTTAAAGACATAGACAGAGTGCATCTACAGATCTTAAGGACATAGACAGAGTACATCCGCAGATCTTAAGGACATAGACAGAGTACATCCACAGATCTTAAAGACATAGAAAGAGTACATCAACAGATCTTAAGGACATAGACAGAGTACATCCAATGATCTTAAGGACATGGACAGAGTACATCCACAGATGTTAAAGACATAGACAAAGTACAACCACAGATCTTAAAGACATAGACAGAGTACAACCACAGATCTTAAGGACATAGACAGAGGGCATACACAGATCTTAAAGACATAGACAGAGTACATCCACAGATCTTAAGGACATAGACAGAGTACATCCACAGATCTTAAGGACATAGACAGAGTACAACCACAGATCTTAAAGACATAGACAGAGTACATCCACGGATCTTAAAGACATAGACAGAGTACATCTACAGATCTTAAGGACATAGACAGAGTACATCCACAGATCTTAAAGACATAGACAGAGTACATCCAATGATCTTAAAGGCATAGACAGAGTACATCCAATGATCTTAAAGGCATAGATAGAGTGCATCTACATATCTTAAAGACAGACTGAGTATACCCACAGATCTGAAAGACATAGACAGAGTACATCCACAGATGTTAAAGACATAGACAGAGTGCATCTACAGATCTTAAGGACATAGACAGAGTACATCCACAGATCTTAAGGACATAGACAGAGTACATCCAATGATCTTAAGGACATGGACAGATTACATCCAATGATCTTAAGGACATGGACAGAGTACATCCACAGATGTTAAAGACATAGACAAAGTACAACCACAGATCTTAAAGACATAGACAGAGTACAACCTCAGATCTTAAGGACATAGACAGAGTGCATCCACAGATCTTAAAGACATAGACAGAGTACATCCACAGATCTTAAGGACATAGACAGAGTACATCCACAGATCTTAAGGACATAGACAGAGTACAACCACAGATCTTAAAGACATAGACAGAGTACATCCATGGATCTTAAAGACATAGATAGAGTACATCTACAGATATTAAGGACATAGACAGAGTACATCCACAGATCTTAAAGACATAGACAGAGTACATCCAATGATCTTAAAGGCATAGACAGAGTACCTCCAATGATCTTAAAGGCATAGACAGAGTGCATCTACATATCTTAAAGACAGACTGAGTATACCCACAGATCTGAAAGACATAGACAGAGTACATCCACAGATCTTAAGGACATAGACAGAGTACATCCACAGATGTTAAAGACATAGACAGAGTGCATCTACAGATCTTAAGGACATAGACAGAGTACATCCACAGATCTTAAGGACATAGACAGAGTACATCAAATGATCTTAAAGACATAGACAAACTACATCCACAGATCTTAAAGACATAGACAGAGTACATCCAATGATCTTAAGGACATAGACAGTGTACATCCAATGATCTTAAAGACATAGACAGAGTACATCCAATGATCTTAAAGACATAGACAGAGTACATCCAATGATCTTAATGGCATAGACAGAGTGCATCTACATATCTTAAAGACAGACTGAGTATACCCACAGATCTGAAAGACATAGACAGAGTACATCTACAGATCTTAAAGACATAGACAGAGTACATCCACGGATCTTAAAGACATAGACAGAGTACATCCAATGATCTTAAAGACATAGACAGAGTACATCCAATGATCTTAAAGGCATAGACAGAGTGCATCTACATATCTTAAAGACAGACTGAGTATACCCACAGATCTGAAAGACATAGACAGAGTACATCTACAGATCTTAAGGACATAGACAGAGTATATTTGAAGCTTTGAAAAACACAGAATACAGCTGCCGGCGAAAAAGCCGGCGAAACATTTAGTTCACCTATGTTAGAGGCGTAGAAAAAACAAAAACAAATGACGGCTGTAGAGAACAAAACCGGGGAGACAAAGCTGGGGGAAAGACACGCCACATCTAATTGATCTCCTGGGGTCCCTAGAGAAATGAGGGACTTCCTACACCTGGGACCTCTGTCATGAAACTGACTTTCGGTGACGTCAGAGGCAGATTCATCGCACCCACTCAAAGTCTGGCTAATAGATTTACCCAGAGTAGGCTATGAACGGAAATATGAAAATGTTTAACCATTTTCAGAACCGTGAGAAAAGTTGGGAGTTATTTGAAACAATCGCAATGCTACAAAAATTTTAAAATATAAAAACAGAGTTTAACGTACAAATCCTTTATATGCATGTTTTATTATTTTATATTACATTTTTATATCGCAGATTTATTTCAGCCACTTTTTCAGAAAATGAAAAGAAAATATTACGCACTAAACGTACCTACCAGGTTTGGTTTTTTGTTGTTTTTTTAAATCTCATTTCGCGCAGTTTCGGGAATTTTATTTCGTGAAACCAGTGTCATAATATTTTCTTCATCTTCCCCTGGAAAAAAACAGGAAAAAAAACTGATTTTAAGGGGTTGGTGTTAAGGGGTTGGCAACGGGCACAAAGAAGACAATACACACCACCATCATAAGACCTGTAGTAACGTACGTTAGTGAGACCTGGACCCTCACCAGAAAAGCAGAGAACCTGCTCAACACATGGGAGAGGAAAATCCTCCGCAAAATATACGGACCAGTGATGATATCTGGAGAATCCGTACAAACCAAGAACTTAACCATATGTACAAAGAACCACCCATAGTTACAATGATAAAAAAGGAAGACTACGCTGGGCAGGTCATGTTGAAAGGATGCCGGAATGCAGAGCAGCCAAAGTTATATACAGGCAGAAGCCTAGGGGCAGACTCACCGGTCGCCCAAGGATGAGGTAGATTGATGATTTGGAGATTAATTTACACAAGTTGGGGGTTCGAGCAAGAAGACGGAGAGCCATGGATTGCTCCGAGTGGAATGATGTGGTGGAACAGGCCAGGGCTCTACATGGGCTGTAGCGCCTCTGATGATGATGATGTGTTAAGGTGGGTCTGAATATTTGATAGAGTGTGTTGTCATTGGCAGCAAGCCTAAGTTTCAGCTCGGTATGTTGGGGGAAGTGGGTCAATTAGCCGTCCAAGAGTTTAGCCATAAACACAAAAATGGGAAGTTGATGTAGAGGATTTAAAAACCAAGCAAACACCAGTGTAATAATGGAAGGGTAAAAAAAAAGATAAACAATAATAAATAATTATATGTCTGTGTGTCTGCGCTTCAAATTTAGTCTGATCGTGAAAGTAGAGCTATGACATCAGAGGTCATGCGTGCAGCGCTATAGAGGAGGATCCCACAATTTGTTTAGAGATGAGCTATTCAAATGTGTTTACAAAGCCCCCTGGTATTTCTCCAACCTTCGTTAGTATTCCTATAATGACCCTGACGCAGCAGCCATACTTCTCCAAGACGCAAGCACGATATGTGGTTACATTGTGATATATATTTCATTTTGAGAGATTCCAACAAAGGCTAAGCTGACTCTTATTTAAAATTCTCGGGCTGAACGCGACGGACAACGGAAAGGAAATGTTGAGATGAAAGTTTTGGGATTTAAGTGGCACTCTATTTTAAAAAAAAATAATTTTAAACAGTGGTTCTGAACCTGTGGGTCGTGACACCTTTTGGGGGTCGAACGACCCTTACACAGGGTTCGGCTAAGACCATCGGAAAACACATATTTATGAGATCGCAACGAAAATAATTTTATGGTTTGGGGATCACCACAACATGGGGTACTGTATTCACGGGTCGCGGCACTAGGAGGGTTGAGAAGCACTGATATAAAAAATATATTTAAAAAAAATACAAGTAATATATTCTAAGAGTAACCATGTAACGCCGTATCGGAGTCTGTAAGAAAAACGTAAGATATCATAAGAAGCAGAATAGCTTTTGTATCTTGTTTGCTTATGCATTTCGTTTGGTGTTACGAATATAGTATTAAATTATAAAGCAATGTTGATACGTTCATATTCCGCAAAAAAATTGCAATATATATTTATTTATTTATTTTTTATTTTTTTTTGGGGGGGGGGGGGAATTAAATTCACAATGGAAATTCCACTTACCAGCGTGCCAAGCTCTTCCTTGGTTCCTTTACTGGATAAACCCGTATGTTCTCCATATTCCGCAAAAAAATTGCAATATATATTTATTTATTTATTTTTTATTTTTTTTTGGGGGGGGGGAATTAAATTCACAATGGAAATTCCACTTACCAGCGTGCCAAGCTCTTCCTTGGTTCCGTTACTGGATAAACGCGTATGTACTCCATGAAATGTGTGAAACGGCGGGACCGGGGCCAGGCCATGGCGTGCCGTGTCTCTCAAGCCATCTATTGATATCTCGATTCCTGGTCTCGGCATTCAGCAGCATATATTCAACTACTTGTCAGGCGCGGCCGATGAGATCCACGGCCGTATTATATTCGAGACACAATATGTCACGTTGAGTAAGACGCGACTGGTCGGTTCGGTACGGCGTAGTTCTAGCTGCCTCGAAGGTTAGGAGTTGGAATTTTAGTTCTAAGAATGGATTACACAGAATATATTCAATATCTTTAATTATTACTAGATGAACGTTCCCCCCATCATCCGCTCCTACTCTCTCTATCCCACCATACCTTTGAACTTTGCCTCTCATCATCATCACTCAGATCAAGTGGCCTTTTGGGCAAGTACCCTTCGGCCTGCCGCCATGGTGTAATCTCCATCGGCTCCCTTAACTGCTACACGCCTTAAAAGTCAACCCTTAAAAACTGAATCTCCGAACGTCACACACTGATCAACCTTACCCAGAAACCCTATCCCACTTTTCACTACCATTACAACCTAATCCCTTTTACTGGCCGGTCTTAAAATTCATTTACCAAATGTTTTATCCTTATTAATTTTTTGTTCCAATTCCCCAACCAAAACATTTCGCGTCTGTTTTGGATGTCTGACAACTGATGAAAATGTCAATGCTGAGACTTTCTGCCGAAGTACAAATAAACATAAAGTGACAAGATCTGGGAAAGGATGTCACCGTAACATAGAGTTACAAGGCCTTGAGTAGGATGTCACAGTAACATTGAGTTACAAGGCCTTGAGTAGGATGTCACAGTAACATAAAGTGACAGGGTCTGGGTAAGGATGTCACAGTAACTTAAAATGACAGGGTCTGGGTAAGGATGTCACAGTAACATAAAATGACAGGGTCTGGGTAAGGGTGTCACAGTAACATAAAGTGACAAGGTCTTGGTAAGGATGTCACAGTAACATAAAATGACATGGTCTGGGTAAGAATGTCACAGTAACATAAAGTGACAAGGTCTGGGTAAGGATGTCACAGTAACATAAAGTGACAAGGTCTGGGTAAGGATGTCACAGTAGCATAAAGTGACAAGGTCTGGGTAAGGATGTCACAGTAACATAAAGTGACAAGGTCTGGGTAAGGATGTCACAGTAACATAACGTAACAAGGTATGTGTAAGGATGTCACAGTAACATAACATAACAAGGTCTGTGTAAGGATGTCACATTAACATAAAGTTACAAGGTCTGGGGAAGGATGTCACAGTGATATAGAGTTACAAGTTCTGTCCAAGGATGTCACAGTAACATAAAGTTACGAGGTCTGGGAAAGAATGTCACTGTTACATAGATTGACAAGGTCTGGGGAAGAATGTCATTGTGACATAGATTGACAAGGTCTGGGGAAGCATAAGCGTGAGCCTTCCAACCCCAATGCTTTTGTTGAGTGCGTTGAAATATTTGATGAAGTTCTTATAAGAAAAGATCTGTAGATTTCTTATCAAACATTTCTGATTTTGAAAAAAAAAGTGTGGCGCCTGCCAAAGATTTGGTAGACGGTAGATTTAAGTTTGAGCTGGCAAGTTTACAATTTTAGATACATTTGTATGTGGTGATAACAGATTTTTTTTGTTTATGGTTCCATAAACAAATCATACAAAAATTGACATGAAAACAAATTCTTATTTTATTTCAATTTTAAATTTGATTTAATTGTTTAGGAACGAATTGGCCACATTCTTAAATATTTGAAGATGTTATTCGGGGTATTTTGTAAGATTAAAAACATAGATAAGACATCAACATATCTTAAAGATATAGGCAGGGTAAATACACAGATTTCAAAGACAAATATAATACATCGAAAAGTTCAAAGTCATAGACGGACATTTCTTTAAATCTTAAAGACATAGATGGATACAGCTAAGGATCTTAGGGACATATTTTATAATCTATCCACATATTTTTAAATATAGATTTTATGTAAAGATATAATATAGCTTGTTAGATGTAAGGTATTTTTGTAATGTATAAGTTAATTAGTGTATATACGATCAATTTATTACAAAGGTAGATAATTATTATGTAAACATTGAGAGACCCGTGTTAGCTAGAAATCAGTATTAAAAAAAAAAAAACATTTATACAAACGTCTTCTTCTTTAAATCTCATTAAGATGATCCTAGATGACTTTTTGAAATAGTAGAAATGTTGCCAGTAACTCTTCATCCAAGAAACGGGTCCCGCATTAATTATTCAGTAAAAGTAGAATGAAAAGATTGTGTACATAGAGGCTCCAAACTGTATCGACTTGGCGAGGGCTTTTTTCTCACAGTGTGTAGAGATCTTTATGAACCGCGGTCAGCTATATGAACTGATTACTCATTAGAATCAATTGAGATAAACAGATTAAAAAAAATCTTCTAAAAAGAAACAAAATAAATATTGAAACCAGTGGTAGACATTTTGTAAGCCTTTGTCTTAACGACGTCTGACGACTATTGCACTCTGCCTGCTTCAAAACATTATTATAACTGACCTTAAAATCGTTGAGTAGATGTGAAGTTTATTATGGATATACATTGGATAGATTGGATAGATTGATAGATTGGATAGATTGATACATTGCATTGATTGATATAATGTAATATTGGATAGATTGATACATTGATACATTATATAGAATGATAGACTGATACATTGGATAGATTGGTATATTGATATATTGGATAGACTGATACATTGGATAGATAGCCTAGATTGATATATTGGATAGATTGGTATATTGATACATTGGATAGACTGATACATTGGATAGATAGCCTAGATTGATATATTGGATAGATTGATAGATTGATTGATAGATTGATACATTGTATCGATTGGTACATTTATACATTGGACAGATTTACACATTGAGACATTGGATAGAATGATAGATTGATACATTGGATATATTGATAGAATGATACATTGAATTGATTGATTTTTTGGATAGATTGATTGATACACTAGATTTATTGATGGTAGATTGATACATTGGTTATATTGATAGATTGATTCATATGATCGATTTATACACTAGATAGATCGATACATCGATACATTGGATAGATTGATAAATTGATACATTTGATAGATTATGATAGATTAATACATTTGATAGATTGATAGAATGATACAATTGATATATTACATTGGATAGATATATTGATATACTGATATATTGGATATATTGATATCTTATAACGTCCTGACTAAGTGTTTTGAATCTCTTGCCTTTCAGGCTCGACGTCTACACAAACCCTTACATTGCACTCCAGTAAAGTCCATTACGCTTCTATAGAAAAAAATGTATCTAATACCGAACTCATTCCTACCGATGGCTCTAAATTATTCAGGTCTCTAAAACGTATTGTTTTCACCCTGGGCGTACCGGTCAAGTTCTACAGCTTTACAGAAATAGAAACTTTCTGGCTTGGCCACGTTACGTGAGAGGCGCCATCTGGTGGTGAATAATAGACGCATCCGCCTCTTTGATACAGTTGAGAGAGTTTCGGTGTATTTTATTTTTATGGTTGGTGGGAAATCTTAAAAAAAAGAAATAAATGACTTACGAATCCAATTCAAATTGCTTTTCCTAAAGGGCTCCATATATATGAGAAGTTATCAAACAAACCGTAAAAAAAAGTTTTTTTTTTTTTTTTATCAATCTTTTATAAACTGTAATATCGAGCAATAGGAGCTGGAGGTGGTGCTGGATTCTAACTAAACATGCATTCTCTTAATAAGAATCTTCATTTGTGCTCCTCCCAAGGCTCCAACCGCATATATTTCACTCCGCTGAATTATATTGATATTCTAATGTCCCACTTGCTTTTACACTGAGAGTTTTGATTGCACCAATTATTTATGTAAAACAAAAGAAAACATTACGCAGGATAATTTTAAGAATGTCATTTAACGCAGTTATCGGGCATTTCATTTCATGCAATCATTAGCACCTGGTAGCATTAATAATTTACTTTTGGCCGTTAGGGTAGACTGAAAATGTTGAAAGAATGTGTTGGCAATCAACAACGAGTGTATGTGCCAAGTTTCAGCTCAATACGATGACGGGAACTCGTGTTTGAATTAGCCGTCCGAAGATTTTTTCTTTAAACAAACACACGAACAAAAGCGAAGTTAATGTAAACGAATTAAAACGGTTTGGTGACCTTTGTAAAAATCTTAAGACTAATATGCTATAAACCTGATGCGCGTTTGCACGTAAGTACACATGTTTACGTTGATAAAAAAAACAAAAAACGTGCGTCGATTTTTTGTTTCAGTCTCTTGGCTCATGTCGGTTACTCTTTCTTTAGTAATTTGCCGGTCCATACCACTGTCGGTCGCGTTATTGTGCTTTGCCTTTGATTAGGCAGTGTACGTCTTCACTGAACATATTACGTCTCCTTATGAATGCGTTCTGCTCTCTTGTCCATCTTTTGAACTAGCTTCAACTCTTCCAAACTCGTTCACGTCAAAACAATTCAACAGTTTGACCAACAAACATGGTGCATCATGAAATTGGTGACTTTGAACGTGGTGCATCATGACATTGGTGTTTTTGAACATCATTGGTGACTTTGAACGTGGTGCATCATGACATTGATGACTTTGAACTTGGTGCATCATGACATCGGTGACTTTGAACATGGTGCATCATGACATCGGTGACTTTGAACGTGGTGCATCATGACATCGGTGACTTTGAACATGGTGCATCATGACATCGGTGACTTTGAACGTGGTGCATCATGACATCGGTGACTTTGAACGTGGTGCATCACGACATTGGTGACGTTGAACGTGGTGTCATCATGACATTGGTGACTTTGAACGTGGTGCATCATGACATTGGTGACTTTGAACATCATTGGTGGCTTTGAACGTGGTGCATCATGACATTGGTGACTTTGAACGTGGTGCATCACGACATTGGTGACTTTGAACGTGGTGCATCATGACATCGGTGACTTTGAACGTGGTGCATCATGACATTGGTGACTTTGAACGTGGTGCATCATGACATTGGTGACTTTGAACGTGGTGCATCATGATATTGGTGACTTTGAACGTGGTGCATCATGACATTGGTGACTTTGAACGTGGTGCATCATGACATTGGTGACTTTGAACATCATTGGTGGCTTTGAACGTGGTGCATCATGACATTGGTGACTTTGAACGTGGTGCATCACGACATTGGTTACTTTGAACGTTGTGCATCATGACATCGGTGACTTTGAACGTGGTGCGTCATGACATTGGTGACTTTGAACATGGTGCATCATGACATTGGTGACTTTGAACGTGGTGCATCATGACATTGGTGACTTTGAACGTGGTGCATCATGACATTGGTGACTTTGAACATGGTGCATCATGACATTGGTGACTTTGAACGTGGTGCATCATGACATTGGTGACTTAGAACGTGGTGCATCACGACATTGGTTACTTTGAACATTCAAGGAACGTGACTGTGAAACAGGGACTCTCAGACTCCGCTCGAAATCCCCCCCTCTCATCGTCTCAACCCCTCCCCCTTCCCCCTCTTCCTTGGCCCTCAAATTGTAGCCGAATGCTGCCCGTACCAGACCCTAATAGCAGCGATCCAGGACCAGGGTGACAGAATGATGAGCCCCATTACAGTCTGTAAATACTCTGATGTTAGGGGCTGCGTTAAATATAGAATGAATTTAGGAGACACGTTTAAAAGCTACTATGACACACACGGCAGCCTACACATTGAAACGGGAGTGGAAAAAACTAATTCCATTTAAAAGAGCAGACAGAGTAAGACATATTTTTTAAAAAACGGGATGAATCGGAAAGAGAAGTTAATATTAAAACAAATAGATTTGTATAGTAGAACAGGAAAGAAAGAAAGAGAAAAACAAACAGATTGGTTTAGTCCAGATAGAAATTAGGAAATAAAGAAGGATAGAAGGGCGTAAACATCAAAGTAAAGTAAATTTACGTGACATTAATTGCAGAAGAAAGGAATGTAGGGCTATCCTTTTTTTAATATTATGTGAGGCGAGTTAGCATCAAGCTGATCAGTGAATGTGTAAATCAGTGAATGTGTAAATCAGTGAATGTGTAAATCAGTGAATGTGTAAATCAGTGAATGTGTAAATCAGTGAATGTGTAAATCAGTGAATGTGTAAATCAGTGAATGTGTAAATCAGTGAATGTGTAAATCAGTGAATGTGTAAATCAGTGAATGTGTAAATCAGTGAATGTGTAAATCAGTGAATGTGTAAATCAGTGAATGTGTAAATCAGTGAATGTGTAAATCAGGGAATGTGTAAATCAGTGAATGTGTAAATCAGTGAATGTGTAAATTAGGCAATGTGTAAATCAGTGAATGTGTAAATCAGTGAATGTGTAAATCAGTGAATGTGTAAATCAGTGAATGTGTAAATCAGTGAATGTGTAAATCAGTGAATGTGTAAATCAGTGAATGTGTAAATCAGGCAATGTGTAAATTAGGCAATGTGTAAATCAATTAATCCGTAAGCCAGTGAATGTGTAGATGAGTCAATGTGTAAATCAGTGAATGTGTAAATTAGTCAACGTGTGAATTGGTAAAATTGTAAATCATTGAATGTGTAAATCGGTGAATATGTAAATCAGTGAATGTCTTAACTGTGTCCAGTTTGTTAAAACATAGAGTTGATGGTTGGGATCCGAATTTCCATAAACATTCAACAATTCTTACGCAAAACTACACCTGACCATATGGTGCGCCAGCTAGTAGTTACAAACATTGAGATTGCAACCCGATAACACTAGACCTCATGTTGCCTTGTAAGACTCTTTAAGACGTATAGAGTGTTGAATCGGGCTGTTTATTTGCTCTAACGCTTCCCCGGGATGGGTGGGGGAAGATTTTAGGACGTACATTTTTCCATCCCGACTCCTAAGAAAGTCGATCGTGTGCACTGTGTGCGAACACAGTGTCGGACCGACCGGGTGTCTTTGGGTTGGGACGGCCCCCGGCGGAGAACCTGGTTGAGCAGACTCGGGTAGGGGCTGTCCTGACAAAGGGACATGCCAGACGTGCCGCTCCGCGGCCCGATACCGGGTTGGGGAGGGGCGTTTTGGGGAGGGGTGTTTTGGGGAGGGCATAAAGAGCGCAAGCTCGACGGCCCGCTGACGCCATTTCTTAATGTAACATTTGGCATGAAATAGATTAGACTACATGAGTAGTCATGAAATAAGTTTAAATGATTTTAAGTTATCGACCTTCCTGGCTGTTTCAGAAAGTATGTGTTGACGAGAAATGTACCGGTATGGAGTCCTTAATCTAGTCAACTGGTTTTAAAGTGTTAGAGCCATGAAACAACGAAAGATGTGTACATGACATAATGACAGACATGTGTTGACATGACATAATGACAGACAGACGTCTACAAGACACACTGATAGACTTTTTCATTTATCCTGTATTTTTTAAAACTGCTTTGGAGAAGACGTACCAAACACGAACTTAACCAGGCCCTAAAAAGAGAGAGCGAAAGAGAGGGAGGGAGAGAGAGCGAGAAAGAAAGAAAGAAAGAAAGAAAGAAAGAAAGAAAGAAAGAAAGAAAGAAAGAAAGAAAGAAAGAAAGAAAGAAAGAAAGAAAGAAAGAGAGAAAGAGGAAGAGAGATAAAGTTTGATCTAGATTAATACTTGAAAAGCAAGATGCAGAGATGCATAGGAAGAGAGAGATGGATAGGAGAAGGATATGGATGGGAGAAGGATAAGTAATTACAAAACAAAGTATTTCATCGATACAGAGTGGATTTGTGGTATCTTAAGAAAAAAAACACCTTTTTTTGTTGTTGTTTTTATAATACGTCTAAGTGTTTACAGCTAAATATCTAACATTGACTTACCACATATCTGAACTTGAATAGATCTCAAGAGAACGTCACATGTCCCATCTCTGTCAGTTTTAAATAAAAGAACTAATATTTGTAACTAAAACTGTTATCAAATCGTTTCAGTCCACATCGTAGCGCACACAGCAAGCATGAAATCGAACCGTTCTGTGTGGTAAACAGCACAGGGAAATGTAACCAAGCCGCGAGCAAAGAGCAAAGCGAGCGCTCCGAATCGCCGCTTCCTTTGTATTCAAATCTAAATCATTTTACCCACCTCCGGGCTGCGAGGGACGGCGTGTGGTACCCGGCCACACGCGGGCGTGTGGTACCCGGCCACACGCGGGTCTATGATAGCTTTAGCGCGGATATCACCCGGCGGCGTCTTCGCGTTAACGAAATTTTGGGTGCTAAGTGTGAAGGGGGGGTGGGGGGGGGGCACATTGCCACGTAATCTCTTGGCTTCAGAAAACACACGAGGACGTATAAAGATGTGAATTATTGCGATACTACTAAATTTTTTGTCCAGTTGATTATGAAGGTTAGCATGATGAGGAGTTCATTTGTGGCTTTCCATTCCATTATCCTTCCACGCCGCCAGCACCCGGTATCCCGTGCCGGCTCTACGCGCCAGCAAGCCAAGTTTTCTCTTAACCCCTTTACCTGCCGGATGCCACCCACAAGACCGAGCTTATTCATGGGGCAAGTTGGGTTTTCTCTTAACCCCTTTACCTGCCGGATGCCACCCACAAGACCGAGCTTATTCATGGGGCAAGTTGGGCAAAGCATCTAGTGCAGGGATCGGGAACCTTGTTGTCTGAGAGAGTCATGGACACCACATATTTTGAAAAGTAATTCTGTGAGAGCCATGCATTATGTTTAAAACTAAAAATTCAAGTAAATCTGTGCATTTTGTGTAACTTCAACACTAAAAATGCAATAATTATGTCTCTAAATTCTATTAAATAACATTGTTTTGCTGTTGCTAATCAATAATGAGTATTTCTTACCATTAATGCGACTTTTTTTTAATCGAACATTTGTCTGCGAGCCAGATGGAGCCATCAATAGATCCAGATCTGGCTCGCGAGCCATAGGTTCCCGACCCCTGATCTAGTGCCTGGCTTTGAGCTCATTAAGCTGTTTCTTTGTATCATTGGCTGCCTTTCCCAGACATAATTTGGTGTACATAGTGTTACGCACTGACTTCTATTGTGAGAAGTTAATCTCTTGTTTTAAGTAATGGCTCGTTCAAACATTGCACAACAAAGGACTATACCATAGAGGAATACAATAACAAAAATACGAATCCGAAAACAGTATCAATTACACTTAATAAAATATAATTTAGTAATAATACAATTATAAAACAAACGAAATGTAATTACAAATCATCAACTTACAGAGTATGAGAAAATCTGGTACCGGTACACAATTAGTACAATGTGCCAATTAATAATGATGAATGATGAACCCATATAAGTTCACAAAGCGTTTCGTGAAGTTAAAAATATCTATCAATATCCGTGTATCTCTGTCCCTGTCAATCCTTAATATATGCAGTGTAAGCACTACCTTCCAGAAACTACTCAGACATTGTTTACGTTTCTAGAACAAATCGCGAATGTTCGGCGAGATACTAGGAGACATACTAACTATGTTTAATTGGTAGTCGGCACGCCCACAACAAACGCAACCATCTGCTAGGAAGCTAATATGGGGGTCACACAAAGTTCAAGCACGGGGAAAAGTGTACTACATAACAATAGTTAAGGCCCTTACTTCTGCAAAGTCCCCTAATTAAGTTTGAGTGCTGCAATAAACCGTGCTGTCTTTATTGTAATACACTGGGCTGTCTTTATTGTAATACAATGGACTGTCCTTATTGTAATACACTGGGCTATCTTTGTTTTAATGCACTGGGCAGTCTTTATTTTAATAAATTCAAAGGATTTTTCTGATATGCTGATATGATTTTCTGATAACGCCGAAATGTAAAAATAGCTGAGACTAACTAGATCATTTAATAGTCTTTATTTAATGAGAAATAAAATCCCTTTTTTTTTTTCGAATTTTCTTCAGTTAATCAATTGTTAAATAAAGTTTTACTTTCATGGAAAAATTTACAGAAACTAACAGCATCATTTATTTTTTCGCAAGACGATCAAGATAAGTGAGATAATGACCAAATCATCTATACCATAGGAAAGCAAATTACCAAACAACCTATAACAGGGGCAAAAAAAATGACCAAACAATCTATAACATAGGCAAGAAAATAAACAAATTAATCTATAACATAGGCAAGAAAATAATCAATCAATCTGTAACGTAGGCAAGAAAATGACCAAAAAATCTATAACATAAGCAAGAAAATGACCAAACAATCTAAGACATAGGCAAGAAAATGACCAAATAATCTTATAACATAGGCAAGAAAATGACCAAACAATCTTATAACATAGGGAAGAAAATGACCAAAGAATCTTATAACATAGGCAAGAAAATAACCAATCAATCTGTAACGTAAGCAAGAAAATGGCCAAACAATCTAAAACATAGGCAAGAAAATGACCAAAGAATCTTATAACATAGGCTAGAAAATAACCAATCAATATGTGACGTAGGCAAGAAAATGACCAAACAATCTATAACGTAGGCAAGAAAATGGCCAAACAATCTAAAACATAGGCAAGAAAAATGACCAAACAATCTTATAGCATAGGGAAGAAAATAACCAATCAATCTATAACATAGGCAAGAAAATGACCAAACACTCTATAACGTAAGCAAGAAAATGGCCAAACAATCTAAAACATAAGCAAGAAAATGGCCAAACAATCTAAAACATAGGCAAGAAAAATGACCAAATAATCTTATAACATAGGCAAGAAAATGACCAAACAATCTTATAACATAGGGAAGAAAATGACCGAAGAATCTTATAACATAGGCAAGAAAATAACCAATCAATCTATAACATAGGCAAGAAAATGACCAAACAATCTATAACGTAGGCAAGAAAATGGCCAAACAATCTAAAACATAGGCAAGAAAATGACCAAATAATCTTATAACATAGGCAAGAAAATGACCAAACAATCTTATAACATAGGGAAGAAAATGACCGAAGAATCTTATAACATAGGCAAGAAAATAACCAATCAATCTATAACATAGGCAAGAAAATGACCAAACAATCTATAACGTAGGCAAGAAAATGGCCAAACAATCTAAAACATAGGCAAGAAAATGACCAAATAATCTTATAACATAGGCAAGAAAATGACCAAACAATCTTATAACATAGGGAAGAAAATGACCACACAATATATATTGGAAAAACAAATGATGCCCCACATTAAATGTGATTTAAAAAATCCTATGTTAAATACCTGCTAGAGAAAGCATTTATTTATTGTAAAAAATTTAAAAACAATTATTTGATGGGAACAAAGAACACTGTTAAGAAAATAATGAAGTGTGCGATATTTTTCTTTTCAGCCACAATATCCCTCCTTGGAGGCTTAGAACAAACATGGCCATTGTGCCGCGTCCAGCCTTTCTCACGCGTCACAAACAACGGAGAACCGACGCCTCCGTCCCATCATCCCAAGAACCGCTTCATTAGCCACGAATGATTGGCCCCGTCCGGTGTTACGTCACGCCGTCCTAGTGATAGTCCAGGGCCCCCAACAGAGCTGAGTTATAAATACGTGAAAAAGGTGAGAGAAAAATACGTATTGAAAATTGAAATGGTGGTAGTTAGATTGAAGATCTACTGGAGTCGGTGGTTGGTCGATTAGTGAAAAATACTTTCGTTAAGATACTTTTCAGGTGGGTGGTAACAAGGAGAGGTGACGCAGCAGCTCTGATTTCCCCCCACCCCTATACCCTATTTGAATCGGAAGTGTGGGGGTGCAGGGGTGAAATAAATTAAAATCAAAAAAAAGTTTGGAAGAACGTCTATGTTAAAAATAACCAAATGTCATTTAATAGATTATCTTCGCATTACAAGTCTGACAATATTCTTTAAGGCAGTGATTGCGAGACTGTGCTCCTCGGAGCCCTGAGAGCCGTAAAGGTTCCGCGTTCACTTCTCAAGAGGAAGCCAAGCATCATTTAACTATGTATTTGTAAGAAAGTAGGCTAAGAAGCTACTGTTACAGAAATTGTCAATAACGGGGAGAGACTGCAATCACGTTATTGTTTTTCAATCAGATTTTTTTTTTTTAAAGGTCTCCGGGATTCGAAAAGGTTTGGAACCACTGCTCTAAATAATTAATACCTGTACTCCCTGAGACTCGTATTTCAATTCCCAAACTCCATCTCTAGTTAATGATTTTAAAATTAAATCCACGATAATTCAAATACTCTGAAGAAACACTTTAAGTCATAGTTAAACAACATTGGAACGAAAGGAGCCGGCGTGGAAAACCATAACATGGTATTCAAAAAAATTGGCTGTTGAAACAAACCCAAGCATGTCTCTACCATCTTGACTTCTACATTTTGACGGTGGTGTCTTTTTGATGATGGGTGCTTCAGTAACTAATGCACCAGAAGGGTTTTTCGAGAAAAAAGACCACGCGTTTAGGGAGAGAAATGCAGAGAAGAAAGACTAGTTGCTAAGTGATAGAAGTGCATACAAGAAAGACTACGCGTTTAGGGAGGTAAGTTCTGAAAAATAAAACCTACGTGTTAAGTTAAGGGTGTGCTCAGAAAGAAGACTACGCGTTGGGGGAGAGGTGTGCTAAAAAAAATCAATGGTACATATTGTAAGCCTTCGAACTCGCCGGGGTCTTCTACTGGTAGCTTACCCCAGGAGATACGAACATTGAATAGCGAGGCTGTGCACTGACCCCTGCGCTCCTCGTTGACTCATTGAAACTGTCTGAACCACGCAACGCACGACAAGTGTTAACTTAGGCTTGCGTACATAAGGGAGACGAGCAAAGAATGTGGCCCGTATTGTGTTGGGATGTTTCTAGCAAATGTTGCCTATATTGTGTTGGGATGTTTCTAGCAAATGTTGCCTATATTGTGTTGGGATGTTTCTAGCAAATGTTGCCTATATTGTGTTGGGATGTTTCTAGCAAATGTTGCCTGTATTGTGTTGGGATGTTTCTAGCAAATGTTGCCTATATTGTGTTGGGATGTTTCTAGCAAATGTTGCCTATATTGTGTTGGGATGTTTCTAGCAAATGTTGCCTATATTGTGTTGGGATGTTTCTAGCAAATGTTGCCTGTATTGTGTTGGGATGTTTCTAGCAAATGTTGCCTATATTGTGTTGGGATGTTTCTAGCAAATGTTGCCTATATTGTGTTGGGATGTTTCTAGCAAATGTTGCCTATATTGTGTTGGGATGTTTCTAGCAAATGTTGCCTATATTGTGTTGGGATGTTTCTAGCAAATGTTGCCTATATTGTGTTGGGATGTTTCTAGCAAATGTTGCCTATATTGTGTTGGGATGTTTCTAGCAAATGTTGCCTATATTGTGTTGGGATGTTTCTAGCAAATGTTGCCTATATTGTGTTGGGATGTTTCTAGCAAATGTTGCCTGTATTGTGTTGGGATGTTTCTAGCGAATGTTGCCTATATTGTGTTGGGGTGTTTCTAGTAAATGTTGCCTATATTGTGTTGGGATGTTTCTAGCAAATGTTGCTTATATTGTGTTGGGATGTTTCTAGCAAATGTTGCCTATATTGTGTTGGGATGTTTCTAGCAAATGTTGCTTGTATTGTGTTGGGATGTTTCTAGCAAATGTTGCCTGTATTGTTTTGGGATGTTTCTAGCAAATGTTGCCTATATTGTGTTGGGATGTTTCTAGCAAATGTTGCCTGTATTGTGTTGGGATGTTTCTAGCAAATGTTGCCTATATTGTGTTGGGATGTTTCTAGCAAGTGTTGCCTATATTGTGTTGGGATGTTTCTAGCAAATGTTTACTGTATTGTGTTGGGATGTTTCTGGCAAATGTTACCTGTATTGTTTTTGGTAATTTCTAGAAAATGTTGCCTTTAATGTGTTGGGTCATTACTAGCAAATGTTGCCTGTATTGTGTTTGGTCATTTCTAGCAAATGTTGCCTGTATAAGGTTGAGATTTTTCTAGCAACTGTAATGCTTTTATTGTGTTGTGGTTTTTCTAACAAAAGTCAACAAATAATAGAGTCAACGTTGTCAATCAGAAGCATTTTGTCTTGATAAGATTAATTATATATTTTAATAAATACAAATTATTAGAATAAGTTCCAATACGATTTCTTTAAATCATTCAACATCATCTTTTTTTAATAAAATGGTTGTAGACATTTTATTTTAACTCTTTTTAATGGCATGTTCAAAAAATTTAAACACAATAGCTACGAGGTTTGAAAAGTCGCAGATGACATTGCCAGAAAAAACAAAAGAAAATATTACACACCTGACGCTCTAACGATATTTAATATTTTAAGAATATCATTTAGCGCATTTCAATGATTTTTTTTCCTCTCGTGAAATCAGTTTCATCATGTTTCCCTAACCATCCCCTTGAAATACGGGAATTTAGGGGATTGGGGTTGGGAGCAGGGCTGCCACACCTTGGGAATTTCCCCAAGATCTTGGGAATTCACTACCCCTTTCCGGACAAAAACTCACTTTTTTAAAAAATAAATTCCTAAGATTAAAAAAAAAACTGATATATATTTTCATGATCTTGGGAAATCTTGGGAAAAATTTTGCCATAATCTTAGGAATTTTAAAAAAATTGAGTGGTAGCCCTGGCTGGGAGGAGGGGCTGAAAGAATGTGTTTTCATGGGCAACGAGTCTATGTGCCAGGTTTCATCACGATACGTTGTCGTTTAAGTGGGTCAATAAGCCGTCCGAAGATTTCGCCAGCCACCAACAAAAGCGTTGTAAATATCAAGGATTTAAAAAAACAGAACGACACAGAGCGTTATTTCATGATGCCAAGAATACTCGCTGACCAAAAAACGAAAATAATTACGAACAACGAATAATTTTCTACTGGAGACCTTATGTGGAAATGTTTTCGTCGCACAGAAACGTGGGGCGTAACTGTGCCAAACAATATTTGTTCCAAAGTTTCCACTTCCGTGCTATTACAAGAGATAATGGCATAATAATGGGCCAGTCGCCGCCAGTGCTCCACATCCCGTCGCTGATGCCAATTTAGTTTGTAGCGATGGCCGGGGAATCATTGTGAATACAGTCCTTCTCAGCCAACACGCGGGCCGGCCCTTCACATGACAAGAACGCTTTTCAAAGTGCGGCGCTTCTAGGAGGGTGATTTGTTTCAGAGGCTACGTTGTTTGTTTAGAGGATAGCCAAAAGTATTTTGTCACTTGTTTGATGTTCCGGTTTCAGCCAAGGGATTATGGGATCTGATTCACATTTCTTTTTTATAGATTCTAAAGCTTTAAGAAAAGAAAAAAAAAGAAAAAGAACAAGAAACATTGGCCTTGCTATGTGTTATCAGTGAATCAATGACCGTTAAAGAGGACTTTCACTGGTCTTGTCAAAAGCCGCGCCGGTTGGAACCTTTGATAACGAGTTTTGAAATAATGATGTCGTACTTGAAAATTATCGGGGATTAGAAGAGAAAAGACGAGGAAGACATTGTCAGAATGACTCATTGGTACTACACTACAGGAGCAACGAGGTTGTTGAGGTCTTCGGTACTACACTATAGTAACAACTTGGTGGTTGAGGTCATCGGTACTACACTATAGTAACAACTTGATGGTTGAGGTCATGGGTACTACACTATAGTAACAACTAGTGGGATGGGGTCATCGGTACTACACTATAGTAACAACTAGTGGGATGGGGTCATCAGTACTACACTATAGTAACAACTTGTGGGATGGGGGCATCGGTACTACACTATAGTAACAACTAGGTGGTTGAGGTCATCGGTACTACACTATAGTAACAACTTGGTGGTTGAGGTCATCGGTACTACACTATAGTAACAACTAGTGGGATGGGGTCATCGGTACTACAATATAGTAGCAACTAGTGGGATGGGGTCATCGGTGCTACACTATAGTAACAACTAGTGGGATGGGGTCATCGGTGCTACACTATAGCAACAACTAGTGGGATGGGGTCATCGGTACTACACTATAGTAACAACTAGTGGGATGGGGTCATCAGTACTACACTATAGTAACAACTTGGTGGTTGAGGTCATCGGTACTACACTATAGTAACAACTTGATGGTTGAGGTCATGGGTACTACACTATAGTAACAACTAGTGGGATGGGGTCATCGGTACTACACTATAGTCACAACTAGGTGGTTGAGGTCATCGGTACTGCACTATAGTAACAACTAGTGGAATGGGGTCATCGGTACTACACTATAGTAACAACTAGTGGGATGGGGTCATCGGTACTACACTATGGTAACAACTAGTGGGATGGGGTCATCGGTACTACACTATAGTAACAACTAGTGGGATGGGGTCATCGGTACTACACTATAGTAACAACTTGGTGGTTGAGGTCATCGGTACTACACTATAGTCACAACTAGGTGGTTGAGGTCATCGGTACTACACTATAGTAACAACTAGTGGAATGGGGTCATCGGTACTACACTATAGTAACAACTTGGTGGTTGAGGTCATCGGTACTACACTATAGTCACAACTTGGTGGTTGAGGTCATCGGTACTACACTATAGTAACAACTTGGTGGTTGAGGTCATCGGTACTACACTATAGTCACAACTTGGTGGTTGAGGTCATCGGTACTACACTATAGTCACAACTTGGTGGTTGAGGTCATCGGTACTACACTATAGTCACAACTTGGTGGTTGAGGTCATCGGTACTACACTATAGTCACAACTTGGTGGTTGAGGTCATCGGTACTACACTATAGTCACAACTAGGCGTTTGAGGATTTCAGGAAATGAAATAACCTTGGTAATGCCATTGTGAGGCGTTCCCAAAGTCACGTCTGTATGGATCTGATACAAAATTATAGGTGAGTAGTTGCTAATGAACAAATGAGTTTCTAACGTTGACATATTGCAAACAAGCTGAAATCTGATGGCTGGACTCCTTTGATATACAGCTTAAGGATTGAGAATATCGGCATCTTTGTTAGTGCCAAAATAAAAACTAATAATATATTCTAAAAAATGAGGTTACATTATATGGATTATATTTTTATGCACATCTTATTTTGAATAGCACAGTAATTTTTCAGTAAAATCGAAATAAAATATTAGATTTTTACAATTTTTATTTTAATTTTTGCGACAGAGTGTCCCCACCCACAAACGCAAAAAATGTTAAAAATGGGTGAAAACCATTTATTTCGAACACAAATCTTTCCCCAACGAGTTTTATCATTCGGGTATGTTGTAACATGTTTACCAATTCAAATTTATTTTCATAAATTTGACATCTCATCGTTTATTGATGTACTTGAATTTAAAAATAAAGCCTTTATCGAGAAATTTCAATCACTATCAATTTACAGATGTCACTTGGGTCTTTGGTAGTCACCTTGTGAGACTCTGAACTCATAGATGTCATTTTGGTAGTCATCTTATGAGACTCTAAACTTACAGATGTCACTCTGGTACTCATCTTATCAGACTCTGAACCGTTGGGGATCATTTTGTTTTAACTTTGAATCCTTGACTTCTATAAGATTTTCTCTTTTATCTTTAAAAGCAAAAACATGGAGTGAAAGTCTCTTAGATTAATTAGACACCAACAATTTGTGTCAATATAGCAATATAATTTAAGGTGAGGAAGGACTTTTTTTCTAATGTCAAACTCTAACAACCCTATCTTTCCTTGCCATGAGTTAAAGCCTTAATATGATTTGACAACTGTCAACTCATTCATACTAGTTAATTAATTTGAAATTTAAAAAAAAAAAGTGAAGAAGATGTACTCTCTATTGTTTAAAAATAATGTCCTGTGTGAATATTGATCTCACTACCCTACAAACCCCAGCCCCCACACATTTTGAAAGGGGAGATTCGTCGCACTCCAGAACAACTGGTATGAGGGGAGGGGGAGGGGGGGAGAGGGGGACCTGGGGGAGGGGGAGCTGAGGGAGGTTTGGCAAAATCCGTGACATTAAAACTCATGTCCAGGGACAGTCATTGGCCAAATAGATGGTGTTCAATTACTGGTAGTGGACCCAGGAGAGGCTAACAATTTAAATGGTGAATGACCAGCTCAAAAAGCTGGTCAATAAGCCAAGCTTTCACCCACGGTTAGGCTGTTTGCTTGCTTCTATACGGGTAAGTTGTGAATGATGGACTTTACTCTTTAAAGAAAGCTCAGTGTATGATCCGATCTTATCCAATAACTTAAAAATCACGACTCATGTATTATAAATATACAATTTTCTGTTTTTTGGAAGCAAAACTCTTATTTTCTCGGTTTTAGTCTAGAAGGTAATGAAGCTAGATATAACATTTTGGTTAAAGCTAACCCGAAGAGATAACTGAGTTTCGATGTAGAGTTTAAAGGCCAAAACGTTCAATTTAATCCTTAATGCCAGGAAAAAAAAACATTTGAATCACTAATGTTTAAGAGACGACATTGTTACGACATGAGCATTTTTTTTATGGGCAACCAATTGTCAATTCTTGTATCCGGGGACATTAATCTCTATTTCACGGATGAATAAAGTAAAAAAAAAAACTCAGTTATTTTGAGGGCACGCCAGGATGACTATGGTGTGCAAAAGTCGTGTTTTTCTTTATTCATTGTCCACGCGTCTCCGGTCAAAAGTGAGTTTAGAGCCATTTGGTGGATTAAGTGCAGCACGGTAAACGAAAGGAGGTGTGAGCAAGGGGAATAAGTCAACTTGGTGGTGATGTTCTAGTGTTAAAAACGATAGGAGGCGCTGGTGCACTACAGAAGATTAGTGGAACTGGTTGTCAAAGACTTGAATGGTTATTGTGATTGCGTGTTGTTTGGAGAGTATTTGGGGTGGATGTAGGTGGCGCTTGCGTAGTACAGAAGATTAGTGGTGCTTGTGTAGAGTACAGCAGATGGATGGTGCTTGTATATAGTACAGCAGATGGATGGTGCTTGTGTATAGTACAGCAGATGGATGGTGCTTGTGTGAAGTACAGCAGATGGATGGTGCTTGTGTGAAGTAAAGTATTTGGATTGTGCTTGTGTAGAGTACCGTGGATGGATGGTGCTTGTGTATAGTACAGCAGATGGATGGTGCTTGTGTATAGTACAGCAGATGGATGGTGCTTGTGTATAGTACAGCAGATGGATGGTGCTTGTGTATAGTACAGCAGATGGATGGTGCTTGTGTATAGTACAGCAGATAGATGGTGCTTGTGTATAGTACAGCAGATTGATGGTGCTTGTATATAGTACAGCAGATTGATGGTGCTTGTATATAGTACAGCAGATGGATGGTGCTTGTGTATAGTACAGCAGATGGATGGTGCTTTCTTGAAGTACAGCAGATGGATGGTGCTTGTATATAGTACAGCAGAGTGATGGTGCTTGTGTGAAGTACAGCAGATGGATGGTGCTTGTTTTGGACTACTGACTTTTGGAGCTGGTGCTATTCAAGAGGTCAAGGTTCGATGAACGTTTATTAGGTGCTAATGAGCATAATTTTTAGATTTATTTTAGGATTTCCTTCATGACCCATATGCGTTTCAAGATATATGTGCCTAGTCCCCACAATGTGTAAAAAGACTCAGCTGACGTCACATTCTATATGCCCTTTGATGGAGTAAGTTCATAGGACTGTGAATAAGTAAGTCATGATTGGCTAAGAGTCCAACAGAAGCTTATCTCAAAATAGTGTTTGCGCCCTATACTTTTACAGTCTAGCGCCTGCACTTTACCTACAACTGGTTGAGTAGACCCATCCCAATTCCAACCGTGGGGAAAAATCCAATGCTCATATTACTGTGGAGATGGCATCAGAGAGAAAGTACGATGATAGGATATTTCCGCTCACAGTCGTGTCATGAATTACACACCTCAGTACTCAGGGAACTCGTGAGCCGGCAGTTGTTGCTTCCACCCAACAACAGAATAGTACGTGTCGTCTTTAGACAGAACTTTAAGGTCCTAAGGTCATGGATATGCCGTCATAAGAGAGCACGATAAAGTCCTAGTTCATGGTTGTACCGCCGTTAGACGGAAGTGATAAGGTCCTAGGTCATGGTTGAGCCGTCATTAGACAGCTTCATAAGGTCCTAGAGTCAGGGTTGTGCAGTCATTAGACAGCTGCATAATGTCCTAGGATCATGGTTGTGCTGTAATTAGACAACGCCATAAGGTCCTAGGGTCATGGTGGTGCCGTCATTAGACAGCACCAGAAGGTCCTATGGTCATGGAGAGCCATTTAATTACACTTAAGAAAGCTGAGTCCTGGTGTTAAACTTTGAGAAATGAACAAGTAGAATGTAACTTCTCCAACAGATGTAAGACGAGAATGTTCATGACATTGTCAGTCAAATTTAAATTATTGAAAGTAAATCATTTTTTTTTTAACGGCCGAAAGCAGAATGTCCACTCGGAGTCTGCAATGTTGAACAAGCATGATAACTAAAATATAACATTATATTTATAGGTTTATGTATATCAGATAGTGTCATGATTTTTGGGAGAGGTGACTTGTAATTGTTGGATGCAGTGTTTCTTTCAGACATTTTTCCACGGGGAAGGGGGTGTAAATTTCAAATTTTTCGGGGGCTGTGCCATTTGCCAGAAGCTAGAAGCGTACCTAAGGGGTGGCAAATGGGACATATGTCCCTGGGCACCAGACTAGCGAACTGGGGCAAAATGGTCTTTGATGTTATTTAATGGTTGATGATAACCAGTTTCAGACTTGAAAAGGTGGGGGAGTAAAAATACATCTTGACCATTGACGCCAAACACTGTAGATATGCTCCTGCTAGTGGCATCGAGGTGACACTTTTTCTTTGTATGCAGGTGTGACATTAGCGGACAACTGCAGAGTATGTATCGTGAAGGGCGGATCACAACAAACATATTTGCCCGCCCATGGTGCCACTAATAGTAGCTGCGCTACAAGGCAGTGGATCTAATGATACCGATCATTTTCATCGGGAAGTAGGGCGGAAATCGAGGGCACCAACGAATCTTTATCGGTAGAGAACCGTCATCGGGTAAAGGCGCCTGATGAACAATCTGTAGAAGCAGTACTGAGCACGAAGCTCTTGACCGGCCACTCACAAAGAGCGGCGTCCCCAGCCCCAGTCCAGCGTCCTCTTAACCGTTCAAGCCGGACTAAGGGCGAAGGCCTCACCGCTGCTATTCAGCGGCCGCAGAGTAGCCTGGCTCACACCCCCACCCACGTAAATTGGGGGTCGTTTGTGCAAATTGGCCCGGACAAACCGACCAGGCTGGGCAAGCGAAGACCAATTCCCTGACATGTTCCCACCGGCGCGGACAACCACCTCCAACAGTTTCTATCCAAAGTGCGCAACCAAATGTTGTCGGAACAACGGGGCATGGCCACCGACCAGCCTTTCCTTTCTGTGGGACTTCGACTCACTCCGTTAGCCACCAGCTTGTTAATGTCCTGAGCGCAGGCGAACCCAATCCAGCTTAATGGGCAAATGAAGAAAGGAGCATGGCCCCAGACCCCACCTGTGGCCGACAGACGGAACAATGACCCCCAGGGACGCAATGACCCCCAGGGGCGCCTGTGGAACACCCGCACCGCGACGCCGTGGATCTGTTTCCCGGACTCCCACCTGGTCCAGACTTAATCCATAGAACAAAAGTCACTGTCTTTGCAGAAGACGAAGCCTCATTCCATGTTGCCCCCCATCTCCCACCTTCTACGTGGGGTACGGGGAGCAGGCCGTATCGTGCCTTACTCGGATGGATTCGTCGCCCCTGCACTGTGTCTTTCCAACCTTGTCACCTCGCTTATTATTTTTTGCCGAGTCATAATTCCAAAACTACTTCCCCACCACCTTTTAAGTTGTCTCCTTTTGAAACCTTCAAAGGCATCAGATCTGATTCCCAGAAGATTTTTGATTATTTCAAAATAAAGATGTGTATTTTTGGTGTTTACTTAAATTCAATGATTCTATTATACTTTTTGAACGGAGAAGGACATTTTTAATGTTTAGTGGGAGGCATTATGGCACCCAGTGCCATAAAAAAAAATGAATTCACTCAGTTTGAGGCGTGCCCCACAGTGATCATTTGGCACAAGCTTATAAATCAACCCCAAACGTTACCATTGATCAGCGTGAGTGAAGCGGGTGCGGAAATTTAGGGTGCTATCGACAGTCGGGCAAACTCAAAATGTAGGGTCACATTTTAGCACGTACTTGAATTAGCTGTTTCTTTCAGACAATTTTGTGGTTGCATTTCAAAGTTTACGGTGGGGACTGCCAAAATTAGCTATAATAATGATCAAAGAAAACTTAAATTCCACAACCAATTGGACATAAACTATAATCATTCTAGCTGTTTCACCCTTGAGCACAAGGCTTGGCCCAAGCTTAAAATCACCTATTAAATCTTTTATAGTCCCCAGGAAATTTTTGATAAATTAAAAATACAAGAATGCATTTTATCACACATTTGAATTTAGTTTTGCAACATTCTTCACCTTATTGGAGAGCAACGGGAGAGATCCTAATTTTAAAATGTAGTTGTCTTTTAACCTTTAGAACCATCGTGTGCACGCAGCAGCCCCTACGATGCAAAGTGCCTCGGATATTTTAGTGGTTTAAAGATGTGATGACCATATTTTTATTATCTACCAACTTTCAATGCACGGTGAAGTAAATTATTGCTGGGGGGGGGGGCGCAAAATTGAAAAATGCTTGACCTGCTTGTGTTATACACACAACTTGTATACTAATAAAAAGACAAGTAATTTGGGTTTATTCTTTTATTTGAAATATTTGTGGGGGATGGCTACTTAATTAATAAATGAATTTTCGATAAAAAAGGGGGAACAAAAGGGTTTCATCACTAAAGAGCACTGCGAGCATTATTTTATGTGCTGAGAGCAAATGAAAAAAAACAAACTTACTTATGATAAATTGACTACCTTTTCTGAATATTTCCAAATTGTTCCCCCGAGTCAAAATTAAAATAAAATGTGTTAAGTAGAAAGGTCTATACATTTTTATAACTCCGCCCAGGCCGGTCCTAAGCCCGGGTGCAAAAGGAGGAGGGTTGGCGTGAGGCCAGCTACCTCATCCGTAAAACCAAATTGCTACAGAAACGTCAACAAGAAAAAAAAAAAAACAAATTTCAGCCCTGAGGTGAGAGGATGCGTCTTCTCCAAGAAGACCTCTGAAGCCTTGTGGCCAAAATCGAAATGCTAGTTCACAAAAATCTCCTTTTTTTTTTCTTTTTTTAGCTTTCTGAAAAAATCCCATCAAGAAAAAATATTAGTTTTTTAAACCAATTCGTGAAAATAGGTGGTGCATAATAAATTATAGGCTACGTATTTTTTAACCTCTGTAATGCTGGAATCTTAGTTACAAAAGTAGTGCATTAATGGGAAACACAAACGCTTTCGATATAATAATTGATGAAAGGTGCACCTTTTGTATGCGCCAGTAAAATTCTAAATTAAAAAAATATTATTTAATTGTTTTAAGTTTCAATTTTTTTATTTCTCCACTTGCAATCAATTAAATGTATAGTTATGCTAATAACAATATTTTTTAAAAGACTAATATCATTTTGAATACTTGGCAAGGACTATTATTAAAATTGTAGACCTTAATATTGAATAATATTGATGTAAAGTTAATTTAATACAGTGTGATTATATCTTTAAACTTGTGAAGTTGCAAAAGATAAATGAATAAAAATAACGCTATATTTTGCGAACTTCAGAAAGTAAGACATCGCCAGTGCGATTTTTTATAATCGAATACTAAACGCCTCTAAAAAGATTAGCCTTAAATATACATATCATAAAATATATCGATTGTAGCGATATTTCACAGATGCCACTCACTGTAGTTGGTTAAAGGCACCAGAAACTAACCTTTTTTAAAACTCTTTAAAACTACAATTTAGTCGCTTTTTAATTTTAAAAAAATAAATATATAATCATTATATTGTTGTAATCGGGGGGGGGGGGGGGGGGGGGTGGGGGTATGCACTTGATTTTGAGGGAGGAGGTATGAGGGAGGAGGTCTGAGGGAGGAGAGCTGAGTGAGGAGGCTTGAAGGAGGAGGTCTGAGAGAGGAGGTCTGAAGAGGCCTGAAGGAGGAGGTTTGAGGTAGGAGGCCTGAGGGATGAGGCCTTAGGCAGGAGGTCTTAGGGAGGAGGTCTGAGGGAGGAGGTCTGAGGGAGCCGGCCTGCTTGCATATAATAGTGTGTTTTTAGAAACGACGGATCGGTATGTTATTTGTGTAGGCCTGAGGGAGGAGGTCTGAGGGAGGAGGTCTGAGGGAGGAGGTCTGAGGGAGCCGGCCTGCTTGCATATAATAGTGTGTTTTTAGAAACGACGGATCGGTATGTTATTTGTGTAGGACAGATTGGGTACTCTAGCCTGGATAGTATGTCCTGGTTTCTTTGGAGATCACGTTATTGGAGTAATTCAACCCTTGCCTTTTAAAGATTCAAGGGCTCCATGTGATAAATCTCTTACAGAAATTGTGTGTTTTTTTTAGACTTGAGTGGAATAGTGGTAAAGCAATAAAGAAAAAGAAAACGTATATTAGATTTTTGCTTAGCTTAGGGACGTATCATATCTTTATAAGACTTTGACAGTATGACCCGTTAGTCAAATCTGAGAGCTGTAACATCCAACAGAATACAATTCCTGTCAGGTGACCTTTCTAAATTAGCAGTTTTCGAGTCACAAATAGCCGAGATAACCCAGGGTTAATCAGGCTCTACCAGAGCTAACCGACGGCAAGGATTATCGCCACTACAGACCCATCACAACATCCGCCCACCCCATTTACGACCAGACCAAAGGCCAGATTGGCTATTCAAACACCATTACATTAAAGCTGTCCCCTGCTCCTGGACGCTGCTGGCTGATCCCACACTAATGCCGAGGTGAATCCACGGAAGACCCCTGGCCAGATCTTTTTGTCATGAGGCGACAACTCAAGGAACATCTCCCTCATATTTTCTTCAGTTTTTATGATTTTTTAAATATTTTTTGTTTGGTCGCCATATTGACATCGAAACCGCGAGATCCATGTTTTTCATCTGCCTAAAATACATATAATTTCTTTTATTATTCTCCTAAGATACCAACGTTTAACATATGTTCCTACAACACTGGAGTGATACATTTCAATTATTCAATGCTTTTTCATTTCTCCAACGGGCCATATCCCATAACGCGGAAGTGATACATTCAAATTATTCAATGCTTTTTCATTTATCCAACGGGTCATATCCCATGCCGCAAAAGTGATACATTCAAATGATTTAATGCTTTTTCATTCATCCAGCGATCCATATCCCAAACCACTGGAGTGATACATTCAAATGATTCAATGCCTTTTCATTCATCCAGCAATCCATATCCCATACAACTGGAGTGATACATTCAAATGATTCAATTTCAATGCTTTTTCATTCATCCTACGATCCATATCCCAAACCGCTGGATCGGACCACTAAAATTTCGAAACTCCGATTTAGTGTTGCTACAATTGGGACGGTGAAGGAACGGTCTAACCATCTCAACGTCTAACCAGCTCAACGTCTAACCATCTCAACGTCTAACCATATCAACGTCTAACCATCTCAACGTCTAACCATCTCAACCTCTAACCATCTCAACGTCTAACCATGTCAACGTCTAACCATCTCAACGTCTAACCATCTCAACCTCTAACCATGTCAACGTCTAACTATGTCAACGTCTAACCATCTCAACCTCTAACCATGTCAACGTCTAACCATCTCAACGTCTAACCATCTCAACCTCTAACCATCTCAACGTCTAACCATATCAACGTCTAACCATCTCAACGTCTAACCATCTCAACCTCTAACCATCTCAACGTCTAACCATGTCAACGTCTAACCATCTCAACGTCTAACCATCTCAAC
>CAXITT010000164.1:899005-936035 GCA_964033795.1 Lymnaea stagnalis | reverse complement strand
TTCCTGGTTTTCCAATCACAAACCCCCCCCCCCCCCACCATTTCCCTTACGATTTTCACTTTTCACTGTCAGTCTTCTAAAATTGTTCCTAAGTATTAACTGAGGCCTCATAAGAGTGACACCGTGGTTATGATCCAGGCCAGGGCATGTCAATCCGCACTTCAAAAAGAAAATAAAAGAAACTTGGTAAATTGTTTTTATCTGTAATCTAAACTGACTACTGCATTTATAATCTAAACTGACTACTGCATTTATAATCTAAACTGACTACTGCATTTATAATCTAAACTGACTACTGCATTTATAATCTAAACTGACTGCTACATTTATAATCTAAACTGACTGCTACATTTATAATCTAAACTGACTGCTACATTTATAATCTAAACTGACTGCTACATTTATAATCTAAACTGACTGCTACATTTATAATCTAAACTGACTACTGCATTTATAATCTAAACTGACTACTACATTTATAATCTAAACTGACTGCTACATTTATAATCTAAACTGACTGCTACATTTATAATCTAAACTGACTGCTACATTTATAATCTAAACTGACTACTACATTTCTAATCTAAACTGACTACCACATTTATAATCTAAACTGACTGCTACATTTATAATCTAAACTGACTGCTACATTTATAATCTAAACTGACTGCTACATTTATAATCTAAACTGACTACTACATTTATAATCTAAACTGACTGCTACATTTATAATCTAATCTGACTACTACATTTATAATCTAAACTGACTGCTACATTTATAATCTAAATGACTACTACATTTATAATCTAAACTGACTACTACATTTATAATCTAAACTGACTGCTACATTTATTATCTAAACTGACTACTATATTTATAATCTAAACTGACTGCTAAATTTATAATCTAAACTGACTACTACATTTATTATCTAAACTGACTACTACATTTATAATCTAAACTGACTGCTACATTTATTATCTAAACTGACTACTGCATTTATAATCTAAACTGACTAATACATTTATAATCTAAACTGACTACTACATTTATAATCTAAACTGACTACTACATTTATAATCTAAACTGACTATTACATTAATTATCTAAACTGACTAATACATTTATTATCTAAACTGACTGCTACATTTATAATCTAAACTGACTGCTACATTTATAATCCAAACTGACTGCTACATTTATAATCTAAACTAACTATTACATTTATTACCTAAACTGACTATTACATTTATTATCTAAACTAAGTACTACATTTATTATCTAAACTGACTACTACATTTATTATTTAAACTGACTACTACATTTAGTATTTGAACTGAATACTACATTTATAATCCAAACTGACTACTACATATATTATTTAAACTGACTACTACATTTATAATCTAAACTGACTACTAAATTTATTATTTAAACTGACTACTACATTTATTATTTAAACTGACTACTACATTTATTATCTAAACTGACTACTACATTTATTATCTAAACTGACTAATACATTTATTATCTAAACTAACTAATACATTTATTATCTAAACTGACTTAATACATTTATTATCTAAACTGACTTAATACATGTATTATCTAAACTGACTTAATACATTTATTATCTAAACTGACTTATACATTTATTATCTAAACTGACTTAATACATTTATTATCTAAACTGACTTAATACATTTATTATCTAAACTGACTTAATACATTTATTATCTAAACTGACTTAATACATTTATTATCTAAACTGACTTAATACATTTATTATCTAAACTGACTTAATACATTTATTATCAAAACTGACTTAATACATTTATTATCTAAACTGACTTAATACATTTATCATCTAAACTGACTTAATACATTTATTATCTAAACTGACTTATACATTTATTATCTAAACTGACTTAATACATTTATTATCTAAACTGACTTAATACATTTATTATCTAAACTGACTTAATACATTTATTATCTAAACTGACTTAATACATTTATTATCAAAACTGACTTAATACATTTATTATCTAAACTGACTTAATACATTTATCATCTAAACTGACTTAATACATTTATTATCTAAACTGACTTAATACATTTATTATCTAAACTGTTTTAGCAATTTTTTTTTATATTGAAAAGGACAAACGGACATTTTTTATTTTTTTTAAAATAAAATATTTGGTAGAATGCACCATCATGATTAAAAAGTAAAAAATTTGGGAACATACTATTATGGTATACAAATTCTCTAGCGTATGCAATTACTAACGTCCTCATCTACTATATAAAGATCATTGTGACTGTGTTTGACAGCTGGTTAATGGGCCGATCAATCGCAAGAAAACCAAACAATGGATCGCAGCTAAATTTAACATGGTCACTCCTCCTGACCTACAGCTGGTTTCTGGATATTTGGGTCAGAGTCCCCCTTATCCCCCTTATCCCTCCCAAAAACCAGTAATTTAAAAAAGCGTAAAATGTAGAGGGCAACCAGTCAAAATTATTACTTTATTTTTTTAATTACTTCATGGGTCATTCAAGTCAAGTCATTTTTTAGGTGCCAGTTTTTATTGCGCTTTTATTGATAACGGTGCGCTTTTAAAGGATGTGTTCATTGCGCTTTTATTGATAACGGTGCGTTTTCAAAGGATGTGTTCATTGCGCTTTTATTGATAACGGTGCGCTTTCAAAGGATGTGCTCATTGCGCTTTTATTGATAACGGTGCGCTTTCAAAGGATGTGCTCATTGCGCTTTTATTGATAACGGTGCGCTTTCAAAGGATGTGCTCATTGCGCTTTTATTGATAACGGTGCGCTTTCAAAGGATGTGCTCATTGCGCTTTTATTGATAACGGTGCGCTTTCAAAGGATGTGCTCATTGCGCTTTTATTGATAACGGTGCGCTTTTAAAGGATGTGCTCATTGCGCTTTTATTGATAACGGTGCGCTTTCAAAGGATGTGCTCATTGCGCTTTTATTGATAACGGTGCGCTTTCAAAGGATGTGTTCATTGCGCTTTTATTGATAACGGTGCGCTTTCAAAGGATGTGCTCATTGCGCTTTTATTGATAACGGTGCGCTTTCAAAGGATGTGCTCATTGCGCTTTTATTGATAACGGTGCGTTTTCAAAGGATGTGTTCATTGCGCTTTTAATGATAACGGTGCGCTTTTAAAGGATGTGTTCATTGCGCTTTTTATGACAGCAGTGCGCTTTCAAAGGGTGTGTTCATTGCAGTTTTGGCTGGCACACGCTTTGCTCAGAATTTTGTTTGGAAAACAAAACTTGAATGTGCTGTATAAGAGGGTGGAACATTCGATTATAATTATCTCATAGTTCAGGGGTGTGCATAAACAGGACTTTGGGATACTCTAGGGGTAACAAGTGCTGGGGGTGCTTTTATTAATGTTCATGACCAACTTTGTTATTTGATAGAAGAGAGTGTGGCCGTGGAAGGGAGACTCGTGAGTTTAAAATTTAGCACCACATCAACACTTTAGTAAAACTACGTCACTGAATGGGTGGGTGCATTTTATGAGTACAACAATGTGTCAAAGAAAGAACTTGTTACACGCAGAACAATTTCAGGCCACAGTGTATTTCGCCTTTATATCAAATGATGTCTTTGTTTTACTGTCACTATAAGCTTTTAAAATGTCAAACACAATAAGTTTCCGTCTGAATTTTTTAACGAACACCAGCTAATGACGCCGTAATGACTGGCGTCAGAAAACGACACTGTAGTGCTACTAACATTAGATAATGACACTGTAGTGTTACTAACATTAGATAACGACACTGTAGTGCTACTAACATTAGATAACGACACTGTAGTGCTACTAACATTAGATAGCGACACTGTAGTGCTACTAACATGAGATAATGACACTCTAGTATTACTAACATCGGATAATGACACTGCAGCGTTAATGACATCAGATAATGACACTGTAGTGTTACTAACATTAGATAACGACAAAGTAGTGCTACTAACATGAGATAACGACACTGTAGTGTTACTAACATGAGATAACGACACTGTAGTGCTACTAACATTAGATAATGACACTGTAGTGCTACTAACATTAGATAACGACACTGTAGTGCTACTAACATTAGATAACGACACTGTAGTGCTACTAACATTAGATAGCGACACTGTAGTGCTACTAACATGAGATAATGACACTCTAGTATTACTAACATCGGATAATGACACTGCAGCGTTAATGACATCAGATAATGACACTGTAGTGTTACTGACATCAGATAATGACACTGTAGTGTTACTGACATCACATAATGACACTGCAGTGCTACAGTGAAAAAGGATCAAGACTCGGAAAAAAGAAAGAAAAACCTATAAACTACCCAATGGATCAAACATGTCAGTGGTGATTTTTTGAATGAGTTGTTTGCTTTAAATAAAAAAATAAATCAGTTTAAAAAGAACTCACATTTTCATCCATGGATCTTCCTGGTATAATATTTGTCTTTTGATATAAAAGTGATATATTTCTGTATGTTTATTTCTTCCACATACGTTTCCACATGGATTGATGGATCTGGATCAAGCGTGGCAAGCAGAGTCTTACAATTTATTATTCAGACGGTTGGAATATTTTTTTTTTTTAAACAAATCCCGTTCAGGGCCATGTGCCTAAAGTTTTTCTCTTTTTTTTTCTTAAATGAGCTACATTCACACAATTAGAATAGAGGAAAAGTTTCCGACCAAACTCGGTGCACATGCCCTTGAATACCTGTACTGAAACACTGGAGGGTTCTGAACGCATCATACTCACATTTTTTTTCGAGGCCGGACATTCACATTTCATTTTATTTTTTCCACATTTTTTTTTTTTTTTTTTTTTTTTGGGGGGTTCCCCGTTTTTTTTTTTAAATTATCCTTTTTAATTTTTTTTTTTTTAGGCCGGACATTCCCATTTCATTTTTTTTTTTTCTCATTTTTTTTTTTTTTTTTTTTTTGCAGGGGCGTCCCGAATTTTATATTAAATCAAACGCTTTAAAGTTTGCTTGTTGTCAAACCTAAAGTACCCACTGCTGTAAAACATTTAAGATTAAGTTCTCTAGGCGCGGAAGTCCGCAGTTGTAAAAAATTTAGATGGCAACATCTTTGTGAATTCCTTCCGATTTTAATGAGATAATTTGGAAAATTAACTTGAATATTTATCGGAATGATGTTTTTACAGTGCCCGTATCTTAGGGCCTATTTTAAAATTGTATGCCAATTCATTTTAATTGATAAATGGCAAAGAATTGGTGAATACATTTTTTTTAATAAAACAACTTTAAAAATGTTGGATTTGGTTTTAAATCATTGGTTTTTGTCCTGGTCCAGTTTGTATATTTACAAAACAGGATGGGCCCCAACCTGAATATTGACAAAATTTAATTATATATATATGACTTTATGTAGGAGAAAACGTTAAATTTTAATTGGCACGTTAGCGATTTGTGTTTACAGTGGCACTGCATTCACGTGTAGACTCACAAAGCTTTAGATGCCTTCCTTTTTGCCCCCAAAACAAACCCAAGCAATGTCGGGTTCATTGGCTAGTAGCCTACATTCTACAAAAGGGAGCGAGACCTAGAAATCCGGAACATTAATTCTAAATTGCCCACCGGGGAATGGGAGATAACATGGTCACTGTTCCCAATTTGGGTCAGCATTTTTATTGGACGGCCCTCACAAAATACTTGTGTTTCAAATTTAATGGAACTGCATTTGTGGCTGGATACTGGCGGATTACCATGTTAAGATCGGGTGCATAGAATCTGGGCTCTGACATTGTATGTATTACCATTTTAAAATGAGGTGCCTAGAATCTGGGCTCTGATATTGAATACATTTACCCTGTTGAGATAAGGTGCGTAGAATCTGGGGTCTGATATTGAATAAATGTACCATGTTAAGATGAGGTTCCTAGAATCTGGGGTCTGATATTGAATAAATGTACCATGTTAAGATGAGGTGCCTGGAATCTGGGGTCTGATATTGAATAAATGTAGCATGTTAAGATGAGGTTCCTAGAATCTGGGGTCTGATATTGAATAAATGTACCATGTTAAGATGAGGTGCCTGGAATCTGGGGTCTGACATTGTACGCGTTTTGTTTAACTCATGGGTCCTTTAATAAATTTTGGTAATTAACGACTTCCTGGCTTCATTATTTGGTATCTTAGAATCCGTCTTATACTGGAGTCTAGATCCTAGAAAAAGAGTTCTAGAATCCGTCTTATACTGGAGTCTAGATCCTAGAAAAAGAGTTCTAGAATCCGTCTTATACTGGAGTCTAGATCCTAGAAAAAGAGTTCTAGAATCCGTCTTTTACTGGAGTCTAGATCCTAGAAAAAGAGTTCTAGAATCCGTCTTATACTGGAGTCTAGATCCTAGAAAAAGAGTTCTAGAATCCGTCTTATATTGGAGTCTAGATCCTAGAAAGTTTATTTTGTTTTCGCTCTTTTCGGCTGCCCTTACTTGAGCTCTAAGTATTGGAGGATGACAATGTACAGCTTAACACTGGGACAATAAACGGAAATGGTCATAGGACTTTTGTTCGAAAGATAATTGTTTGACAGAAGGTTGTTAGACATGAATTAATGAGGAAAAACCACCCCCAAAAAATGAATTGTATTGAAAATACCCATTTCCAACAAACATCTTTCCCCAATTCACACAAACAACTTTCCCCATTTCCCACAAACAACTTTCCCCATTTCCCACAAACAATTTTCCCCATTTCCCACAATTTTCCCCCATTTCCCGCTATCAACTTTCCCCATTTCCCACAAATAACTGCCCATAAATTTTCATTGAAACATAAATAAAGATATAGTTGTTGAGCTAATTTCATTTCGAACCATTTTCTTTGCAACAAATTTGTTTGGTACAAATTGCCAGTTACGATCCAAGACGCGTGTGCTGATTAATCAACTAACCACCTTCTCGGATTCTTTGTGAAACAAAGAGACACAAGTTGTGTGTTCAAACTACTTTTCTTATGTAACATTTACAAGAGACGGGCTCAAGGGAAAGGTTCATTCCTGTTGATCCCATCCTACGTGATAGTTTCTGAAATCACCGTAACAGAAGATGCTATTTTAAATTTTTTAAATATCGCACAGACTTCGAAGTCCGAAAATGTATTCGATTCCTATTTCGGGTATTGAAATGTGACACTGCAGTCCGTTTGTTTCTGGGCCAGGCCTTAGTAAATGCCACCACTAAAGACATGAACTCTGGTTTCAGATAATATTACTCAGCATCTTGACTCCGACTCCTCAGCTCCGTATCCGATTCCGCTGCAAGATGCTGGTGACGGGTTGACGTTGCTAAAAAATTGACCCCACGCGGGGGCCTCCTCCTTTCAGTGTGGCTGTCTTCTCCAATTCAGAATCTGAGATGTTTCGTATTTTCCCCGGCATTAAAAATTGATCAGCAGTGACAAGTAATCTACAGTCGCCTCCTTTGCCTGTCATCAGAACACCATTAAACTCCGTGAAGATTGGAAGCGGCCACTCCGTGAGGTCCTACTCCACAAGTCTTCGTACAGAACTGCGATGTGAAAGCCAAGAAATTCTGTGCCATTTCCCACGCTATGAAACAACACATAAATTTATATATTTATATATATATATATATATATATATATACATATATATATATGTGTGTCTGTGTGTGTGTATATATATTAAAACGATGGTGCTCAAATTGGTGTGCCATGGGTACCTTTCCTATGGGCTCACTTGGAAAAAATCTTGCTCTAAAAGTTCGTAAGAGGAGATGGGCCGAAAGGAAATGATACCGAACGTGTTTTATTAACAGCTACTACGTTACAAGTCAATAAAACAGTGGGTTCGGAACCGTAATGAACCCCTTTTAAACCCATGGATGTCACTGGGAAGCTTATCAGGCAATAAAAGTTTGAAAAAATTTTTTTTTTTATAAAAAATAAAATTCTAAAAAATACAACCATTAAGAAAACTTAAAACAAACTATGCAAACTCAAATACTATTGTATTCTAGCCATTGAGATTTGAAGTGCATTTCATAACAGTAAAGGAATACTTCCGTATAAAAACTTGCTCAATTTAATAATGAATAGATAGAGCCCGCCAAAAATTGGAGGCGTAAACTTGCCAATCTAGTAAAGTTACTTGACAAAACATGAGCTCAAGTAACGCACGTTTAAGAATCCTAATATTTGCTACACCCCTTCCCCCATGTTACGTCACTGCACACTTTTTATTTCACGCCCATGAACCATATTAATAGTCTGATGTCCCAACCACTTTTAAACCGAATATTTTTGACACAATACTTAAATTGAGACGACTTCATTTCCGAAAAGAGAATATTACGCACCAAACGCAATTGCGTTATTAAAATAGATATATATCATTTAGCGTAGTTATCGGAAATTATATTTTGCGCGCGAGTGAACTCATTTTTGAACCACACTCGGGCGTATCTATAAATAGCCTGCGTGGTGTTTAAACCTTGTTGGTGCTTGCCCTTTGCTGGCGAATTATATATACAAGATAGATAATATAGTAGTTACTATCCTAGTGTCTCATTTTTATTTTACTTAGTTTGCATGTTTTTAATAATTGTAAAGCGCTTAGAGCTTTATGGTAAGCGCTATATAAAAATTCCTAAATAAATAAATAATAGTGATAAGCTATACAGACAAACAAAGGCAAGCATTCTAAGAGCCATGAACCTCTCTTAGTTGACCGTTGATTTTTAAAACTAATTTAGTGTTAAACATAATTAAGATAAATTGTATTGTTCTACTACAACAACCTGGTTACACTAAATAAGATTGTTTGTTGTTGTTAAGAGCATCAATTGACATTAATTGATTATAATATGTGGTGGATTTATTTTTTAACTAGCAAAATACAAAGAACTTTTGTAGAATGTAGAAATATGTGTGGTGTCAAATAATGAACAAGACAATATAGAGAGATATTATTTCCGCTAATAAATTACAATTCCTTTAAAAATCATGTAGGAAATGGACACTAAGGTCCTTTCAAAATGAGAAAGGAACTGAAAATTTACTACTTTAGGGTAAAGCAAATATTTAATTTAAGTAGAGCCTCGAGTTATTTCCTTTAATAGAAGTTTGTTTGAACTTGAAGTCGAGACCATTTTTTTTTTTTAATTTAATGAAGTCAACCGAAATTTGTAAAGTGTCTAGTTTAGTAAATATGGTCTATTTACATAAACGCTATGAGCTTTGTTTTTTTGTTTGTTTTTTTTAAATTAGTTAAAAATTACGTATCAATATCGATGTGTCTTTGCTTGCGTTTCAGTTTCGTGATTTTTGTTGCAGATTCCTTTTAACTCATCCTTGACGTTTGTATTCTGCACGTCACAGCGCTAAACGGTGCATAGCGTTTGTAGTGGAGTATCAACAATACAATACAACAATATTAATCTTTTGATTTTAAGAAAAAACAAGCAAGAAAAAACAGCAAAAAAAACACAACAACAAAAAAAAAAAAAAAAAAAAAAAAAAAAAAAAAAAAAAAAAAAAAAAAAAAAAAAAAAAAAAAAAAAAAAAAATATAATTATTTTATATAAAAAAAAAAAAAAAAAAAAAAAAAAAAAAAAAAAAAAAAAAAAAAAAAAAAAAAAAAAAAAAAAAAAAAAAAAAAAAAAAAAACGATTGCATTATATATTGCTGACTGATAGAAAGTTCCTCTAAGTGATGAACACATTCAGTCACCCCAGGTGAACTTGCATTTTTCTTGCCATAGTAATTTCTTCCAAAAATTGTCCTCATTGCCTGGGATTGTTATCTACTAGTGTTCAAGAAGCTGACTGACGGACTCGGGTACAATACAAATCAATATATTGTTAAAACCCAACCACCAAAGTTATTTTTTTAAGCCCAGGGCGCACAGTGTTCCACGACTTGTTGGGGCATACTGTTTGGGTACACTGTTGGGGCGTGCTGTTTGGGTACACTGTTGGGGCATACTGTTTGGGTACACTGTTGGGGCGTGCTGTTTGGGTACACTGTTGGGCCGTGCTGTTTGGGTACACTGTTGGGGCGTGCTGTTTGGGTACACTGTTGGGGCGTGCTGTTTGGGTACACTGTTGGGGCGTGCTGTTTGGGTACACTGTTGGGGTTTGATGTTTGGGGCGTACTGTTGGGGCGTAGTGCTGTTGTTTGGGTACACTGTTGGGCGGTGCTGTTTGGGTACAGTGTTGGGGCGTGCTGTTTGGGTGCACTGTTGGGGCGTGCTGTTTGGGTACACTGTTGGGGCGTGCTGTTTGGGCACACTGTTGGGGTTTGATGTTTGGGGCGTACTGTTGGGGCGTAGTGCTGGGGAGTGCTGTGGGGGTATGCTGTTGGGGCGTGCTGTTTGGGTATACTGTTGGGGCGTGCTGTTGGGGTGTGCTGTTGTGGCGTGGTACTGTGGAGTGCTGTTGGGGTGTGCTCTTGAGGCTTGCTTTTGAGGCTTGCTGTTGAACAAGACTGTTGAAACTTTGTGTTGACGCATGCTGTTGGGTTTCATATCAAATAAATGAATATCCAACTTAGTTTGCAGTTTTAGTTTATTTCTTAAAATTATTTTCGATACAATATTTTTCAAATTCAGTTGCTTGTTGATGGAACATTTTAGTCTTGTCATAAAGTTTAATACATTTTGTCCCATTTTATGGTTCAAATTGTAGAAATAATTTTTAAAATGTATCGTTCAATTTGCTAGTATTATCATACATTCTATTTGCTAGTAGAGGTATACGTTATATTTGCTAGAAGAGGTATGCATTCTATTTGCTAGCTCAACGGGAAGTCGGTCAATGAGCCGTCCGAAAAATTAGCCTGCCTGCCAGCCAGCCACAAACAAAAGACTATTTAATATAAAGGATTCAATCCTACAAATACGTGTTAATTTAGTAAACAGTTTTTTTTTAAGAAAAAAGGAAATAATAAGAATGTTACTGAGAACTCTGTTGTTTTTTTTTCATATACAGATTCAATTCTAAATTGCTCTTTAAAGAAACTCTCACTCTCTCAAGTATCCACTTTTTTTTAAATGTCATATTTCTCAGCCCACTGCTGATTTTTTTAATAGCTAGATAGAAAAAAAAATACTTGGCGAGAAAAAACAGTATAGAAACAAAACAAACAAAATAATGTACGATTCAATTTTTATATTATAGTCTTCTGGATTTTTCGATTTGGCTTTATCTGCTCGCCTCCACTTTAAAGCACATTATGAAACCGGTCTTTATTTAGGAAGTACAACATTACAAATCTCAAGAGTACCGGCCTTGACGTAGGAAGTACAGCATTGCAAATCTCAAGAGTACCGGCCTTGACGTAGGAAGTACAACATTGCAAATCTCAAGAGTACCGGGCTTGACGTAGGAAGTACAACATTGCAAATCTCAAGAGTACCGGGCTTGACGTAGGAAGTACAACATTGCAAATCTCAAGAGTACCGGCCTTGACGTAGGAAGTACAACATTGCAAATCTCAAGAGTACCGGCCTTGACGTAGGAAGTACAACATTGCAAATCTCAAGAGTACCGGCCTTGACGTAGGAAGTACAACATTACAAATCTCAAGAATACCGGCCTTGACGTAGGAAGTACAACATTACAAGGCTCTGGTCGTGTGATGAAATTATTGGCTAGCTACACGGCTGGCTTCATGTAAGGTCCCTAGCAAAACTACAATGTAAGTCCCTCTTCTAGACCATAATGTAAGTCTCTCTTCTACACAAAAATGTAAGTCTCGCTTCTAGACTATAATGTAAGTCTATCTTCTAGACTTCAATGACAGTCTCATATCTAGACTACCATGCTAGCCTCTCTTCTAGACTGCAATGTAAGTCTCTCTTTTAGGCTACAATGTAAGTCTCTCTTCTAGACTTCAATGTTAGTCTTACATCTATGAAACCATGCTAGTATCTCTTCTAGGCTACAATGTAAGTATCTCCTCTAGACTACGATGTAAGGCTATCTTCTATACTACAATGTATTGTAGACTGTATTCTTTCCTAGACTGTATTGATACGTTTCTTTTAGACTACGATGGAAGTCTCTCCTCTGTACTTTAATTTTACTGTTTTCTTTCGACTTCAATGCAAGTCTCTCCTCTAGTCTACAATGCAAGTCTTTTTCTATTTGTCAATTAACTTTAGTTGTCGGGAAGTTCATGCATCGTCGTCACCATTACTTTAAGATAAGATAAGATTATTTTATTGATCCAAATAAATGGAAATGTTTTTTGATTGCATTATACATTTTCAGCACAAAATAAAACAATTTGAACACAAGACATTTATAATAAATTATTTCAAACAGCCATTCCGTGAGTTCTCTTAGCAAAATCGGGGACTTATTAGTTCTCATTCAGATGTGTGACTTCAGAGGAAGCACGCCAGTAAATTCGTACAGATTGGGGAACAAAAGAATTTTTTATATCGGTCAGTCATCGCCCTGATGGAAAGAATTCGTCCCGAACGGCCCGATCCTAAGTATCTCTGATGAAGAGGGTGGGATGTATCATCCAAATTGTGTTTAGTTTTGCAAAAACATCTTTCTTCAAATGGTTCTTCACGTGAAGGATGTTTAGTTTGTGTTATATAAAGTATAATAATTTTTTTTCTTTAACTGTTTAACAAAAAATATTTATCTTTCATTATATCTCAAGTTATTGTTATTTTTTTTAAAACATAAGAACATTCTTATTTTGCTAAAGGGATTTAATTTTTGTTTTTAATCGAAAGTGTTTACTTGAACGTTATGTAAACGCACACATCAGCTAAATACTTAACACATTAAATTATTTTAGCACATTTATTGCAAAAGGGAATTCATTTTTAAATAGCATGTAAATGAGTTATATGAGACTGTTGTTGTTTGCCACTGGCAGGGATCAAGGAGAACTATGACCAGCGAGTTGATTTTGATGTTTAATAATTATAGTTCGTTAAACATGCCTTGTGTTGGCAAAGTGATGAATGACAACTGGAGCTGATCCAAGAAATGTTTGCTCTTACGACTCCAGAACTTTGAATCATGATCTGGAAAAATTCTAATATGATTTCTTTAAGTTTAAAAAGTCTTACGAATTGAGTATTCAAATATTGGCTGGGTTTCATTCAACTGAAGTTAAAGTAATAATCTCCCATTCCATCGCCATATGTTAAACTAGACTCCATAACGAGGCCCTTACCATTAACAAGAGCAGTTCTCCACGCAACACCCCAGCGAGAGACGCCTTGGTACGCGAGTGGACATTTGCACAACAGCGAGAGACGCCCTGGGTATACGAGTAGAACTTTGCCCCCGGCGAGAGACGCCCTGGGCATAAGAGTAGAAAGTTACACCCCCACCCCCCCCCCCCGAGAGAAGCCCTGGGTATACGAGTTGAAATTTGCAACGATTTGCCGTTTTCCTAGAGAGGCGAATCCCAAAACTCAGTTAATTACAGGAAGAAGTCTGGTTCAGGTCATCTCTCGAGAGAAGCCCTGGGTATACGAGTTGAAATTTGCAACGATTTGCCGTTTTCCTAGAGAGGCGAATCCCAAAACTCAGTTAATTACAGGAAGAAGTCTGGTTCAGGTCATCTCTTCGTGATGGGTTCAATGTGATTAGACTCGAAGAGTTCAACATCCAGATGTTACATCTCAACCATTTTTTTCCCTCCAAGAATAAATTACACGATAGCCAGATGATCGGGGTGTTACAAATGCAGATCAGGGAACCAAAGCATTTTAAAGCTTTGTTACGGAATGGACGTGTTCTACAAAGTGCTTTCTAAGGGCCCTTAAAAAATAAAATTATTACTATTATTTAACTCAAAGTAAACAACTTACTTTAAATATTTTGTTTAAAGCAACGTTTTAAAAATTGATTGTTTTCAATTTGGCATTAACTATATATGTTTTTTTTTAGTTTTTTGTTTTTGTTTTTTTTGCATTGAACTGCTTGTTGATCTGGTCTGTGAAATCCTACAGAGCGGAACAATGTATAAAGCTTGTTCCAAAATTGCCTTTTAAATCTACTCAAGTCGGCTGGATCCTCGCAGCCAGCTAAATTTTATCACTGGTTATGGGGCATATAATAATTTGTGTATTCATGGAGGTCATTTCAACAAAATTTGCCGATTATTATCATTTGTTAAGTAGCAATGATTGATTGAGGAGAAGGGATGATGATGAGAAAAATTGTCGATAAGACACAATTAGACTTTCACTGATGATGTCAGTAGAGCAAGAATAACACCATTGCCAAAATCCCCACAAAATCCCCACAAAATCCCCACAAAATCCAAAATCCCTACAAAATCCCCACAAAATCCCCACAATCTTTTCGATTCGTCACACCGACACATTTTCTTTTACAAAGTGTAACTCGTGGGGATTTTCACTCGCTCAGAATGGACCCCTGCAAAACGGACTGACCCCCCAGAACGCCACCTACAGTTGCCTGGAGAACGCATTGGTGCCTATGGCTTCCCCTGGAGATAACTAAAATATTTCCAGCAATGTCCAAAGCTCTCCTATGTATCAAGCCGTAAAAGGACAAGATCATTGTTGAGCGTGTGCTAAATGTTCGATAATTGGGACACTGGGCTGGTGTCGAATTTCTGGTAATAGATTCATGGGGCCCTGGGTCTTCCATTCTAAGAGGAGAGGGGTTGAGAAAATGCCAAGTTTTTTTTGTTGTTTTTTTTTAAGTAGGTCATCTGAGTACAATTTCAAGTACACTGGTGTCCGGTATCGATTTCTAGGTCACACCAAAATAACAAAACACTGAAGACATTTTACATCACATCAGGTATTATTTCAGATTTTTGTATATGGACACCTTCGATGGTCAGTTCGATAAAGGCCATGGACCCTTTCTTAGAAAAGTATGTTTAAATGCATATAGTAAAACTATAATGGAATACACAGCTCAGGGAGCCCCTGATAACTTTCACGGGTTAAAAATATTATTTATTATAAATTATTATAAAACCACTATAGTCATTCACAATTAAATGAATGGGTGTTTATTTATAGTAATGACACAGTAGATTAAAACGGCACAGGGATATAATTAGTCAACTAAGATTGTTTAAATAAAATCCACTTGGATGGTGTATAAATCATTAGAAAAAGAGTAATTCTACATTTTCAGTAACATCAGACAAAAGGACATTCCAATGACTCATAACTATCATTAAAATAAATTGAACAATCCATTAGTACAGAGCCTAAGGTCATAGTCAAGCTTTCGAATAGTCTTTTACTAAAAACATCTTGGGATTCGTCTTACGTAAGAAATGTTAAAGTCTGACTTCATATCATATTACTTAAAGAAATAAATAGTAGGTATTGCCCTTTGTTGAATGTTTTAAAATTGCATCCATTTGCTTGTATTTAAGTTCGATATTTGCAGCAATCTCTCCAAACATAGCTTCGGGCCTTGGTTTTTTTTTTTCTTGTGACAAGAAATACGCTTCCCCAAGACATTTAGATACCAATGGCGTATAAAAGAAAATAACTCAACAAGTCCGAGACTGCGTTATGTGTTAAGCTCTAGGCCACAATTCATTATTTAATTAATTTTTAAAAATGCACTAAACAAGCTGAGATTAATTTTGAAGGAAAAAAAAAATCAAAGATTTATTTTAAAAAATACACAAAAACGGGGTTTAAATAAATTAAACTTTGTTCAATAAAGAGAAAGTTTTAATAGGATTACTTTATTTGATAACTTTCTTTGATTACTGATCATTACTGTTTTTGATTACTGTATACTACTCTATTTAAAATATATTCAAAATATATTTGTGTTTTTCAATGCACTTGTTATTCCTCCAATAGCTTTGCCGGGATTCAATAGTACACATGCACTTTTCCCATAGGGTGCACACTACCTTTTACAAAAGCATCACTTTTTAATTATTATTTTTTTTTAACTTATTTTTGTTCACCGAAAACATGAGTTATTTCACGGAAAATGCCTCCAGGGGAATACACTACAGCCCCCCACTTCATCATCCCGCGTCTACTTCATCACGCTGTTAAACCAAGGAACTCTTGCCTGGAAATGGCGACTTAGTTTCAGTGTTAAATGGATGATAGTAGTTAGCTTGTTAGGTATCACGGGACATTTTTAAGAGGAAAGAATTATTTGCTAGGCTAGAGTTTCGCCCGATTCCCCCAAAAATAAAAATAAAATAAAAACCATCCTGCCCTCACTTTGCTAGGCTTGACACGCATAATCACGCAATTGAACCAGAATATTTTAAGCGCATTGATCGAATTAGAATTATCCATCGCAAGGTCTACTAATCTTTTTGGCTTTAACACTTGCACACTAAGTCACTAATTTGAGTGCGATCTAACGCTGACATCCATCAATATTAGCAAGTAGAGGCAGCGACTGAAACGTATGAGTTCTGAGAATAACGAGGTTTACATTTATTTAAACGGCACAGTTTGATTGTAAACGTGCTTGTTTCGGGTTTTTGTTTCTTCGTCAATAACAATTCCCATGGCTTGTCCTATTTGGAATGATTTCTGTGAGGCTAATAATCATCAGGTTTCTATATTTTTAATGAAAACTCAGACTGTAGGGAGATGTATTGCAATAAGTAAAATTTAATTACACGCAGGGATTCTCTTCAACAGTGTATTACAGTGATTCTCAAAACAAACATTGCCACGGTCAGGAAGAGTGGAGTTTTTTAACGCGGCGCTAAAAGGTCCCTGTAATTATGGGGATCGCTTTTGAATTTTATCAATAATAGGTTTTTGTGCCATTTATAAAAGTATGATATTGATATCTGACAGGCAAAATTTATTTTTATATCCTTACACACCATGTGAGGGAAAAGACTTTTGATCAAATTTTAAATCAGATGCAGTCCCGAATATCGACAAAAAATGCAAATGTACTTAGACTTGATGGCTTTATTATCAGACAACACCGTGTTATACACTAAAATAATAAAAGAGCGTACAATGTTTACAAACAGTAGGGTATTTGTTGTGAATTTATTGACAGCGTATGAGATTAGATCTGCTTTAAAGCGTGTTTTAATCTCAGCTCCTTGCCTGGGACGGTCGACATCGCATTACCAGGTGGAACATAGCTTATATTATTTTATTGTAACTCTGCTTTGAGGAAAAAGTTATTTTGAAAGCAAATTTTGCCGATTGCAAGCTGAAACGAAAAGAATTTTTTGGCATGCTACATAAACCTATATTTTAGCAATTTAAAGGACATCACGTGTTTAAACGAACAGTTTTTTGTGATAATAAAATTTTTGGAAACTGAAAGAAGGTATTTTTGCAGAAATCATCTTAATTTTTTTTTTTACTAAACAAGAAAATTCCGCCTTTTTGTAACATTGCAATGTCGATGAAAACAACTTTTTTACATTTCCTAATTTAATTTTGTCATTGGTGGATTGTGGTTTGTATTCGTTACGCCAAATGAGCTCCAAAACTAAACGTGCTGATTTAAGAGTTCTTCTGACTGAAATCACTTCACGGAAAGCGCCATCCTTCGCATTAAGAAATAGGCAGCAATGAGGATGTAATATAACATTTTTTGCTTAGTCATTACCCTATAGTTGCAGTATTGCTGAGTGAAGTCAGCATTAGCCTATAGCTGTGGTATCGCTGTGTGAACTCGGCACTATCCTATAGCTGCGGTATCGCTGAGTGAACTCAGTAATTACACTGTAGCTGCGGTATCGCTGTGTGACCTCAGCATAATTAATCTATTCGTTAAAATAAAATAAAAAGTTTATTTAGAATATTCTTATTAAAGCATCAACTGTAGGTGGAGACCGACCGAAAGGGATTTTCTGATTTCGGCCGAAACCGAAATTAAACCGAAATTTAACTTTTTTTAGTTTCGGCCGAAACCGAAATTAGACCGAAAGTGATCAAATGGCCACTTTCGGCGCCGAAACCGAAGCAGAAATTCGGTCGGTCTCTAACTGTGGTTTAATATTTTATTCTTTTTTTTTGTTGTGTTTTTGTTATCTGCCTTAAATTGGAACACAACTTCCATAACTAAATAACGATTTAAAACATAAAAGTGATATGGATATAAGTTTATGAACTCAAGAGACAGCTGGGAAAAAAAAATTATGAGAACCATTGGTCCTCCGGAGTATAATGCATGGGGATGATTTCAAAGTAAACCATCATTTCTCACATTCTTGTACTACTTAGAAAAATGAAATGATGTTTTATGATTTTTTTTTCTTAAAAATTTTCCAAATACTCATTGTGCAGACTCTGCCATTTCTCCTTCATTCATGTTTACACTTTCTTGAAATATCCCCCAGATTAAATAAATAAAAAAAATCATTAGAAAGATATTGCTGATGATTAACCTGTTATTTTACAGAAGCTGCTTACTATTACTCCCCCCCCCCTTTTCCAGATATTTGTTAACATAATTCAGACTTCTGACACCCAGATCAGGGGCGGCGCTAGAAGGGTGAGGGGCCTTGGGCCAATTGAATTTTGCGGGGCCGTTGACGTTATATATTCCGCCGAAAGGATATTAAGACACGCTATAGTCGTACTCGGGCCTTGCTGGTCATAATGGGACGTGTCATAACAGATGTTTGTTCACTCGCTAAGTTTCCAATTATTTTGTTGACTGGATTAGGAAATATTCATAGGCTTAAGTATATTATAAAAAATATTACGTCAATGCGCGGGCCCCGGAAACGCCCACTTCACCATCCCCTAGCGCTGGCCCTGCCCAGATATATGTTAACATAATTCAGACTTTTTTCCCCCAGATATTTGTTAACATAATTCAGACTTCCTTCCCCCAGATATTTGTTAACATAATTCAGACTTCCGTCCCCCAGATTTATGTTAACATAATTCAGACTTTCTTCCCCCATATATTTGTTAACATAATTCAGACTTCCGTCCCCCAGATATTTGTTAACATATTTAGAATTCCGTCCCCTAGATATTTTTTAACATAATTCAGACTTCCATCCCCCAGATATTTGTTAAAATAATTCAGTTTCCGTCCCCCAGATATTTGTTAACATAATTCAGACTTCCGCCGCCCAGATATTTGTTAAAATAATTCAGATTTCCTCCCCCCCCCCCAGATAATTGTTAACATAATTCAGACAATGAAAACATCTCGTTTCACCGACATGCCGATGTGTTGGCCGTTCATTCTGAAGCCTTGTTTTCAACATAGCCGTTTTGGGTGTCGGCGCCACACGCAATCATCATTTAACTGTTAGCGATTTACCACTGTCTGGAACCACAAACAAAATCTCAGCGCTCGCCTACGGTTAGTCAAAGTAACAATGTGGTAGAATTATGACGTGGCTGTAATTAGAACTTGGTCTGACATTTCAACATACCTCACTGATTTGAGAGTAAGTGCTCTCTACAGGGCTGGGGCATTAGAAATGAGTACTCGGCATTCCAGAAATGTTTCTAATTCAAGACTGATATATATAATTTCTGAAAGAGCTGGGGGAGGGGGGGGGAAGATCCAAGAGTGTGGATCTGACATCGCTATCAAAATGACACACTCCGTGATGTTGTGATAATCATTCAGTGCAAATAAAATGAACCAAAGAAGAAAAAATACGAATCCAGTATTTGTCTATCTTTAACTATGAGTAAAACTCTGGGAGTTCAATCCTCAACAAAAGCCTAGAAAACCAACAAACAAACAAATAACAACAACAAAATAAAAAATAAATTAAAAATGAATTTAAAAAAACACCATATCCCCGGGACTCTTTAAGCTTGGATGGCAACTCGTCTGAGAGAAGGCAAACTCTGACATCAAACCCGGAGATGGAGTCCCGAAGGCGCTATGACTATGACGCAATGTAAAATTCCGACAACTCCTTCTTTGTGGAACGCATAAGAGCACAGTGAGACACAAGGAGCACTGGTGGACTGCATCTTGGTCTATTGCCAGTTGTACTGACTAAGTCTTCTCCACTGGAAAAAAATTAGCCCAATACGAGAAAGTGAGTCTCACGAATTGAGCAACCTTCCCTCAGTTCTAAACAAAAATACAGCTCAAGTCAACGCCCTGGTCATCTTCGCATGCGAATGATGAACACTAGGATATATATAAAAATACTATGAGTAAAAGAAGTGCTTTATTTTCGAATACGTCCATATCAAACAGTGTACGCTGAACAGTTCAATGTTGAAAACATACTAAATTATATAAAAGTGTATACAATTACAATTACCCTATTGTAGCCCTTGTTAGGATCAATCTATTAATGTTTGCAATAGATCAGAATATACAGGATTTCCCCCCTAAAGTTGCAGTATTTTCTTTTTAAAGCTATTCTCCATTGTTTGTGATGAATATTATTATTTTTTTTAATTTCTATTACCAATCATGTAAGATCTTATCTCAGCTCTCTCCCTCGTGGTTAAAACGAAAAGATTTCTTTTAACAATCAACTTTACCATCCCAAACATTTTTCAAAAGTATGGACCCTGGGAAACTTGAAAACCTTGCCCTGTGCATGGTTAAGTCTGATCCAGCTTCTGCAAATAAGAAATGGCCTCAAAGAGCGGCATTTGCTCTGTTAATCTTTTCATCAGGCTTCAGACTCACACATCACCGGGCGCCATACCCCACAAACATTTTTACATCGGAGGCCTTTAAAAATGTATTTCAGTGCGACAAATGAACTAATACAGTTTATTTAATATGAATAATTGACTATGAATTTGAGTGTACACAGAATATAACACAATCCGTAAGTAGTAATCATGAAGTAAGGGGACAAAGTTATGGTTTTTATTTTCAAATGCTGGATTTAGTATGCGTAGCGTTTAACTGCTTGTATCTTTTTAAAGAATATTAGCCTCGATAAAGCGACTGTATATGTATGTCATCAGTATGTCTAAACGGTTAAGTCCAATAAAATTGACAACATGCATAAACTTCTCAGCTATGGCCAAAGTCTTCGTTAACAAAGAATATAAAGCAGTGTTGTTGTTTTTTTTAATTTTAGCATCAAAAATGCTTTAATGTCCGCTTGTCCCCATATTTTCGTGTCTCCATATCCTATCTAACATTGCCTCCGCCCCTTTTTTGATATGTAAATACATCCCCCCACCCCCCCCCCCCCCCCCCCGAGACAAAATCTTTAAATTTCCATTCAATGGAGCGTACGCACCAAATGAGAAACACCGACGACCTGGATCGGTACAAAAACAACTCAACCAAGGACATGACGTGATGCATTTTTCTCATATGTTTACTTAATAACGTGTTACTTCCGTCTACACTTTGAATAAATTCGCTAAATGAGACTTTGTACAGAGAAGATAATTATACTCCAAATATATTTGATCTAAAGTCTAAAGTCTAGACTCTTCACCAGCTTACGACCTCGAAGATCATTTTGAAAACTTCGAGTTCTGGTCAAAGATGTAGAAACGATTTTTTTCGGCCCTGCTTTTACCAAGCAATCTTATTGAGGACGCTAACAAATAGCACATTATTTATTTTTAGTGGTAAAGTGCTCTGTAATCCGATCATACAAGGACGGCATAGATCGAGATTTGATGTATGTAGAGGAGCTAGAACTCTTGCATCAATGAGATAGAAAACATAAACATAGCGTTGTATATCATGGGGGCGTGACAGGAAAGGGAATTGGGGCGTGGCTCTTTGCTTTACAAGGAGTCAAAGACAGGAAAGAAATAGAAACATTTTTCTATTCGACTCACTTTCATTCATCATAAAAAATCTCTCTCTCTCTCTCCCACCCTCTCTTTCTCTCTCACTCTTTCCCTCACTCCCCCACTCTCTCTCTCTCTCTCGCTCTCTCTCCCTCTCCATCACCCTCCTTCTAAATTCTACCTCTCTTTTCTTCTTCCTTCCTTACATCTTTCTTTATCGCGCGCCTTCAAGCTCTCTCTCTATCTTTTTCACTGGAAAATAGCCCTATCCAAACTTCAGATACACTTTTCCATGAATAATTTAGACTCGGACACAGCACTAATTTTAACTGTGAAGAATTAACTAGGGGGAGGGGGGGGGGTTGTCATTTCAGCTAACATGATGTAAACATTACTGTGTATTATTTGGTGCGATTCTATAGACTGAATACATGGCTAAACGCAAAGTAAGAATGTGTTCACATTACTGTTCATATTTCGTATTATCTCAGAAACACATTTTTAGTGACTTTCCTTACAAACTTTCCTTAATCCTTACCGAACACAAATCCTTTCCCATTCTTGCCTGACACATTTACAGATCATACCATAAAATACCTCTCACAGCAGTTAAACTCGCACAACTATTTAAAGGTAGCAGGACAGCTCGAAATGGGGTTATGACACATAGTATCTATATTTAAATGTTACGTTAAAGTAGAAATATTAATTTTTGGATAACATTATCTTTCTATTAAAATTGATAAATATTAATTTTGCAAACTGGCAATGAACATTACGTTACAGTACAATACATTACTATGCGTTACACTTCAATTTATTAGAATAATTACACTGAAATACATTACAATACAATACATTACATCAAAATACACAATAGCAGCGTTAAACCGAATGGATTTAGATATGGAGGTCTCTTGGGCATCAATTTCATTCGAACACGGCGACTTAAAAAAAAAACCCAAATGCTCACTTGGTCTGCAATGCTGCTCTAACTTGATGGGCATGATGCCAAGCACAGGATTACTTTTCTGGCACCATTCATAGACATCTGTAGCCAGAAGCAGGTTAACTCAACAAAAACCTCCGACATAACAACGTCCAATAAACCCCAGAACAAACGAGCAACAACGAAAAGTAAATAAATAAAGGGCAACAAAATCCAGACGAACTTGGGAATAGAAATCGGTTATCAACATGAGTGTCTTGCAAAACTACTATCCCAGCCGTAGAGTTAATTATCATTTAGAATTGGATGGGGCCACGGTGAAGGACTCGGTCGTCCGGGGGACTCGGTCCGGGGCACTTGGTCCGGGGCACTCGGTCCGGGGCACTCGGTCCGGGGCACTCGGTCCGGGGACTCGGTCCGGGGGACTCGGTCCTGCCGGGGGACTCGGTCCGGGGGACTCGGGCCGGCCGGGGGACTCGGTCCGGGGGACTCGGTCCGGGGCACTCGGTCCGGGGCACTCGGTCCGGGGCACTTGGTCTGGGGGACTCTGTCCGGGGGACTCGGTCCGGGGGACTCGGTCCGGGGCACTCGGTCCGGTGGACTTTAGAAAGAAAAAAGGTAATTATTTATCAAATTAAAGATATAACAAATTATTTCAAAAAAATGAATTCAATGTCTTAAATTGGAATACTGTGGAAATAATTTCTTGTATACTGCAGCTTTTCCCAATATTTGGTACGCTTTCCCCTGACGGTGGAGTTATGCGGTGGACGGCTTGGGGGTAGGGCAAAAATAATAACGATAATGTAAGGAAACGGAAAAAGAATCTTTTGACACCTTTTCATTTAAGAGCAGTTGTAGTTCAATATATAGCGGCATATTAACAACACATTTTATTCACACAAAAAAGATATTTAAAAAAATAAAATTAATAATGAGCACATTATTGTTGCATTCAGGTACGTATTGATGTTTTCTTCCAAATAATGGCCAAATACTAGGCCATTATTGCATTGTTTCGCACCAATGGCCAAATGCTAGGCCTTTATTGCATTGTTCCCCACCTATAGCCAAGTACTAGGCCTTTATTGCATTGTTTAATTTTGAGATTTATTTTATGCAAAGTTATATTATAAAAAAATTACCCGATTTATATATTTTTTAAAATATATAATAAAAGCGTAGAACTTTCATTAGCTTTATCTTCTTCATTGGATTATTTGGCAAACCTTTTAAATACATTTTATGGATGAATGGGGATGGTGGGAAAAACGGAGGGTGGGGGGAGTACACATAAATGAAGAGTTAAATGAAAGGGTACCGGAGAAAGAAAACTGTTTGGGAACCGCTGGTCTACTGAAACCTTATGGAATTTATTTTATAAGAACAACTTGGTCATTTGAACTCGTATATTGCCTGTAGTCTAGAAAATGACGTTTTATTGTGCATACAAAGTTGCTGTAGTATCAAATAACCTTACTTTAATATAAATATATCACAGGACACAGAATTTCAAAAGCCCAAAGCCGTCTAGGCTATAATTGTATAAGATAGCGTTCTAGTGAAACATTTGATAAAATGAATCAAATATAGCCTTATAGGCCAACCCGCTACACATATATAACAAAGTCTTATAGGCCAACCCGCTACACATATATAACATAGCCTTATAGGCCAACATTGGCTAACATGTATAATGTATAAACTTATAACCCAAATTTGGATAAAATGTATGAAATGTAACCTTATAGACCAACCTACTACAAATATAAAGGACAGCCTTCAACCCCAAGCCTGCCTGCAAATGGTTGTCAAATGCAAAGGAAGTAATCGTCTTTTCCTTGAAAATTTTTAAAAGGGGAATCCCCTTTAAATAAACATTAATCCCACTTAAACATTACCAAATCAGGTCGTGTTAATTAATGATTCCCCTCCACCACACTCTGCCGCCCCCCCCCAACCCCTATTAAATTTTAAAAAAACTGAAGACAGATCGCCTAATAAAGTATTTCTACATAATATGTTAATAAGTCAAACTACTGCTGTCTGAATGATTGAGATTCTAAAAGAATTCGTACATTAGATTAACTATGAAGTGATGATAGATGAGGTAACTAATTGAACAGCATCATGCCATCCGAATTAACATCTTGAAAGCACTACCGTTAGCAACTGGCGAATAAAATTCACCGCATACAATTCACCACGCGAACTTTATAAACACCAGAAACAAGACCAGGAATAAAATATAGACATTTGAATAGATTTTTCAAGAAATTTTACAGCATTAATTCCCCCAACTCTCTTAAGCTTGTAGGTTTCGATTTTTCCGCCCACCAGAAGAATGCACCATCTCAACGTCTAACCATCTCAACGTCTAACCATATCAACGTCTAGCCATCTCAACGTCTAACCATCTCAACGTCTAACCATATAAACGTCTAACCGTCTCAACGTCTAACCATCTCTACGTCAAACCATTTAAACGTCTAACCATCTCAACGTCTAGCCATCTCAACGTCTAACCATCTCAACGTCTAGCCATCTCAACGTCTAGCCATCTCAACGTCTAACCATCTCTACGTCTAACCGTCTCAACGTCTAACCATCTCTACGTCTAACCGTCTCAACGTCTAACCATATAAACGTCTAACCATCTCAACGTCTAACCATCTCTACGTCTAACCATCTCAACGTCTAACCATCTCAACGTCTAACCATATAAACGTCTAACCTTCTCAACGTCTAGCCATCTCAAAGTCTAACCATCTCAACGTCTAACCATCTCAACGTCTAACCATATAAACGTCTAACCGTCTCAACGTCTAACCATCTCAACGTCTAACCATCTCAACGTCTAACCATCTCAAGGTCTAAACATCTCAACGTCTAACCTTCTCTACGTCTAACCGTCTCAACGTCTAACCATAAAAACGTCTAACCGTCTCAACGTCTAACCATCTCTACGTCTAACCCTCTCAACGTCTAACCATATAAAGTCTAACCGTCTCAACGTCTAACCATATCTACGTCTAACCGTCTCAACGTCTAACCATATAAACGTCTAACCGTCTCAACGTCTAACCATATAAACGTCTAACCGTCACAACGTCTTACCATCTCTACGTCTAACCGTCTCAACGTCTAACCTTATACACGTCTAACAATATAAACGTCTAACCGTCTCAACGTCTAACCATCTCTACGTCTAACCATATAAACGTCTAACCGTCTCAACGTCTAACCATATCAGCGTCTAACCATCTCAACGTCTAACCATCTCAACGTCTAACCATCTCAACGTCTAACCATCTCAACGTCTAACCAAATCAACGTCTACCCATATAAACGTCTAACCATCTCAACGTCTAACCATCTCAACGTCTAACCATCTCAACTTCTAACCATCTCAACTTCTAACCATCTCAACTTCTAACCATCTCAACGTCTATCCATCTCAACTTTTAGCCATCTCAACTTCTAACCATCTCAACTTCTAACCATCTCAACTTCTAACCATCTCAACGTCTAACCATCGCATCGTCTAACCATCTCAACGTCTAACCATCTCAACTTCTAACCATCTCAACGTCTAACCATCTCAATGTCTAACCATATCAGCGTCTAACCATCTCAACGTCTAACCATCTCAACGCCTAACCATCTCAACGTCTTGACGTCTATCCGTCTCCTCGTCTCACCGTACGTCCCGGGAACATGACTGCAGCACTGATTCATTACATTGTCTTATTAAAAAACCAACAGACCATGAAAAAAGTAATCGTAAATTTAGTTATTCTAAAAGCAGCTACTGTAATCGTTGCTGTTATTCCAAATCGAACCCCCCCCCTCTCTTTTTTTTCCCCTTACGATTTGACCACACAAAAATAAACGCAACATAAATAGGTGTGCATCGTGCTGACAGAAAGACAGACTTTTCGTTTGCCACGGAACGCCTGACTAAGCCATAGTAAACACAATTTCAACGAGCTGTTTCCTTGCACGGTCCGTACGTCGTCCATTACAAACCTGTTTTGTTTCAGCAGAGCTCTCTGGCTGGTCGCCCATCCAGTTCTCAGATAAACTTATTACGTGGCACATCCTATTCCCCCATGGTCGCTTCGAGCATAACTAACACGACCGCCAGGCTCACCTCTTCCCAATATCTATGTGGCTTGCTGGTATTGTCTAGCCCCACGTGTTTCGAAAAGTGGATTATCTGTACGTTTTTTTTTTATTGATTATTTTTTCAAGATGACCATTTATCTTGCAATGAAATAAGACGCACAACGTACATGTCTCGGCTGTAGTGACAGGAACGTTGTTTATCACTGAAGTACGTGCTTGACTGAAAAAAAATGTCTTTGTTTGAAAAAAAAAAGAAAGAAACCCTTTTTCCATAACAAAGACTGGTTTTATTTTTATTTAGGACATTCAGGAATGGTGTTCTTGAAAACTTAATTGAAAATATAAGTATTTCACAGACATTCTTAAACCATAAGCTTCAATTTTGGTGTTCATCTAAGTGTATCGATCCATTACTCCTTTTGCAGATACCTCAAAGGCTTAAGTCTAAAGACGTTATTAACTATCTAGGCGTAACTTACAACCAGTACAGCGTCATTTGGTCGTTTAACGGAATTGTCTTTCAATAGATTAATCATTTCACATATCGTATAATCCTATTACAAAATTCTGTTATAAATGCATCTATTAGGATTCCTAGCCCCTGCCTTACTTAGCAACTCTTTGAAATATGCATAGAGCTATGGTAGTTAGCAAATGAACCTAAAGCAAACTGCTTGTATTTGGTATAAAAGACCCATGAGGTTTGATTTTTTTACTCTCTATCCTGGATCTCTTCATGCCCGAACAAATGTTACCCGCTGGTCAAGATTCCCAAGTTGACAGTTGTACATCCCTCCATTTATGCACAATGCTAACTCATTTTGATGTTAATTAGATAAGTGATTCTCTGGTGGGGGTACAAAATGTGTGAAACATGGGAAAAGATCGCAAAGAACCTCCAAAACGTTCCATACAGCTATGTGAATTTATTTTAACCTGTTCCATTCAGCTATGTGAAGTTATTTCAACCTGTTCCATTTAGCTATGTGAAGTTATTTCAACCTGTTCCATTTAGCTATGTGAAGTTATTTCAACCTGTTCCATTTAGCTATGTGAAGTTATTTCAAACTGTTCCATACAGCTATCTGAATTTATTTCAGTCTGTTCCATTCAGCTATGTGAAGTTATTTCAACCTGTTCCATACAGCTATGTGAATTTTTTTCAACCTGTTCCATTCAGCTATGTGAATTTATTTCAGTCTGTTCCATTCAGCTATGTGAATTTATTTCAGTCTGTTCCATACAGCTATGTGAAGTTATTTCAGTCTGTTCCATAGAGTTATGTGAATTTATTTCAGTCTGTTCCATTCAGCTATGTGAAGTTATTTCAACCTGTTCCATATAGCTATTTGAATTTGTTTCAGTATGTTCCATTCAGCTATGTGTAGTTATTTCAACCTGTTCCATAATAATAATAATAATTAGTGGTCTTTTATAGCGCGGTACCCCAGCCCAGGGCTGGGCTCACCGCGCTGTACATTAAATATTATCAAAAGAGACATAATCACAACATTAAAATCAAATACAATTATGAAATAAAGAGCACCATGTACCCCAGGGCTTTTACAAGGCAAACCATGGACGGCAGCCAGCAAGATCATTTATCGGTCAAAGGAGGGGAATCAGCCAGGTTAGTATAGCATAAAGAGATGTGTTTTGAGTGCAGTTTTGAAGGCCTGGGTGGTTGGTATATTGCGGATATGTAGTGGCAAAGAATTTCATTGTTTGGGGGCGCAGAAAGATAAAGATCGTTCACAATATGTTTTAGCCTGTATCTGGGGAATGAACAGAGTACGCGTGACTGCGGAGGAGCGAAGCTGTCGAAGGGGTGAATAGACAGAGAGAAGTTCGGTTAGATAGGAAGGGCAGGAATCCGAGAAAAAGTTTTGACAGAGAACAGACAACTTGTATTCAATGCGTGCCTGTATAGGTAGCCAATAAAGGAGTGGAGTAGTGGAGTGACGTGATCAAGTTTTTTTTTTTTTTTGCCTTTTTTACTAGCCTAGTAGCTGAGTTTTGAACTTTCTGCAATTTTTCTATGAAGTGTTTTGGTGAACCTAACCGAAGAGAGTTACAATGGTCAAGACAAAAGAGAACAAGAACACAGACTGGGGTTTTGTAGCGCTAGCTTTGTGGTATCGGCGGATGGATCTGATCTGACGGATAGCGGTAAATGCCGAACGACAAATGTGAGAGATATGTTTATCGAGAGACATGTTGTTAGAAAGAATATTACCATACTGCTATGTTAATTTATTTCAACCTGTTCCATACTGCTATGTGATTTTTTTCAGTCTGTTCAATACTGGTATGTGAATTTATTTCAACCTATTCCATACGCTATTTGAATTTATTTCAACCTGTTCCATACTGCTATGTGAATTTATTTCAACCTGTTGTCTGAAGCAGACGTGTCATCTCGTATCCCGTTAAAGTTAATATGAAGGTTCCCGTTACACGTTGGCCACTTCCTGCTGTTGCCACAATGACCGACGGCTTGCACGCACTACTGTTAGTGATATTATTTGAATTTAGAAAAAACTAAAACTAATGGTTTTACATTCTTGGCATTATCCCTTACCTGTTAAGTGAACGTTTGTAAACAATGTATTAGAATTTTTTTTTCAAAATATCATCTTGAAAAGAATGAAATAAAAGTCATTTTAAACACGTCCCGTGGACAAATACATGATGTAGAGGATGCATACACATTTGGCATTGAAATATTTTAATTTATGCAATGAAAATAATTATGCTTTTGATGGTTAAAAAGAGGACTTAAAAAAATAACCATAGCTGAGTTTAACAAGTTCATGGTTATGATATAAAGTAATTCAATTATCGTAGAAATGTAGATTATTGTAGAAATGTAGATTATTGTAGAAATGTAGATTATTGTAGAAATGTAGATTATTGTAGAAATGTAGATTATTGTAGAAATGTAGATTATTGTAGAAATGTAGATTATTGTAGACATGTAGATTATTGTTGAAATGTAGATTATTGTAGAAATGTAGATTATTGTAGAAATGTAGATTATTGTTGAAATGTAGATTATTTTAGAAATGTAGATTATTGTAGAAATGTAGATTATTGTAGAAATGTAGATTATTGTAGAAATGTAGATTATTGTAGAAATGTAGATTATTGTAGAAGTGTAGATTATTGTAGAAGTGTAGATTATTGTAGAAGTGTAGATTGTTGTAGAAATGTAGATTATTGTAGAAATGTATATTATTGTAGAAGTGTAGATCATTGTAGAAATGTAGATTATTGTAGAAATGTACATTCCCCATAAAATTGTGTTGTCTTTAAACGGTCCATGGTATTACACAAATAGTCAGCACAGTATTTATTATACAGTGCAGTGCAGGCAGGGAAACAACAGAAATATTGATGGCGCTAAACTATTGGCCCAGGAAGACATAAAACCAATTGTTTGCCCAAGGCTCATTAAGGCATCGTTCCATTCTGGTCACAACCAACGTCTGTTACAGCCAGTGGTACTCCAATCTCTCAAGGTCATTGCGACCAGGCCATAGAAAAGCTAGTGAGACGGGAATAGGTGAGCGGCGGATGCACTATGTGCACAGAATCGGCTTAAAATTGCGCACATGGCTGTGTAATACATACATATCCATCACGAGCGTACATTGTTATGGCCTGCATATTAACTAATCGAATCCGATGTTTTGACCGCTTACAAAAAAAAATAAAGGAACCTATTAAAGAATGAGCCCAATTAACAGACTGCATTTAGGAATAGCTCCTATATTAATTAATAGTATTTCAGACTGGCATATTGTTACGTCTATTTCATTACAAATAGACCCATAAATGTTGTGAAATATTGGACATGTTTACACAAGAAGAACAAAATTGTATTCTACGACATGCTCGCACCAACATGGCCTGTAGGTACACAATCATACCGGATACTCGTCATACTTCCTCGCAGATACCTAGCAGTCACCACAATTCCACTCAAAAGTTGGAGCAACCCATAAAAAGAAAGTTTTTGGTACAAATCCTTTATATGTATTTTTTAAATTATTTTTTTTATTTTATACTAATATTCTAAATGTCAGATCGGCTTTTCAACGCAGATTTATTTCCGCAAATATTGCAGAAAATAAAAAAAAAAAAAATATTACGCACCAAACGCACTTTCGGTATTTTTTAAAGAATATCATTTAGCGCACTTATCGGGAATTTTATTTCATGAAATCAGTGGCGTCGTTTTTCATTCAACTTCACCTTGAAAAACAGAAGAAAAAAAAACCCTGATTTTTGCGGGTTTTTGGGTGGGGCTGAAAATTTGATGGAATGTGTTATCACCGGCAACTATGTGCCAAGTTTCAGCTCGATAGATTGAAAGGAAGTAGGTCAATTAGCCGTCTGACAATTTGCCACCCAGCCAGCAAAGACACAAACAAAAGCCAAGTTAATCTATAAGATGTAATAACTGATTTCAATATTTTTAACACCCCCCCCCCCTTTTCGTTTTTCCCCTTTAATAAAATCTAAATATTTAAATAGTTATGTCCACTACGACTAAAGAATAGATCGAGATCTTCAATAAGATTTTTTTCTCGCCTAGCCTCAATAGGAAAAACAGATATTACACCAGCCAGCTATAGGAAAATCGTAAACAAATTTTTCTCGCAGTACCCTATCACTGTAAGCAGAATTTGATAGATCAAAACATAATTTTAAAAGCAAGTGTCGATTCGCAAGACTCCATAGTAGTGTCTGGGAGCAAATGAGTCTCAGACTTGTCACTAAGCTGAAGGTATTTAGGGTAATCGCATGAACACCTCATAAACGCTAGCTAGACCTGGACGATGTCCAGCACACATGCAATACAACCAAACTTAACTATGCTGTTGACGCATGCTTTTTTAGTATAATGAGGCTATCCTTTATATAGAAGTTGTATACAACAGTCCTATACGTATGGATATGAGGCGAGGGAACGTGGCGACCGTCACCGGTGAATCTAAACACGCAGTCTTTGCGGGTATTGCTCCTAGGCAACCTCTTTCTCTCCCAGTGGCGGTGAGACTTAGTCACACTGCTGAAAACCACGTAAACCCTATTAGAGGGCGGCTTTGTTGCAACTGTCGTCTCCCCAGGGTGGGAAGGGGGGGCATAGAGACGTATAATATATCCACCCAAGCCCCTAGAAAGTCCGGCCCAGTTACTGTGTAAGCAGCACCCCGGCCGGCCCGGTGTTCCTTCTCTGGTGCCGCCTTACTTGCATAGTCAATCGAGTGGAAGGGTGGGTATGGCTGTCCCTGCGACGGAATGCCTCCGGCGAGCCGCTTCGCGGCCCGACTAGAATAAAGACCACTGAGGGGGGAGGGAGGGGTTGAAGGCCAGTTGGGTTGGCGGGGTAGTGCGCTGGAGAAAACTCATGAGCTTTGGCTCGAAAGTTTTGCTGGAGAAAACTCATGAGCTTTGGCTCGAAAGTTTTGCTGGAGAAAACTCATGAGCTTTGGCTCGAAAGTTTTGCTGGAGAAAACTCATGAGCTTTGGCTCGAAAGTTTTGCTGGAGAAAACTCATGAGCTTTGGCTCGAAAGTTTTGCTGGAGAAAACTCATGAGCTTTGGCTCGAAAGTTTTGCTGGAGAAAACTCATGAGCTTTGGCTCGAAAGTTTTGCTGGAGAAAACTCATGAGCTTTGGCTCGAAAGTTTTGCTGGAGAAAACTCATGAGCTTTGGCTCGAAAGTTTTGCTGGAGAAAACTCATGAGCTTTGGCTCGAAAGTTTTGCTGGAGAAAACTCATGAGCTTTGGCTCGAAAGTTTTGCTGGAGAAAACTCATGAGCTTTGGCTCGAAAGTTTTGCTGGAGAAAACTCATGANTTGTTGTTGTTGTTTTTGTTTGGGGGGGGGGGGGTAGTTGCTAATTTTTATGTGAAGCGCGGTGAACCTAGCCCTAAGCTTGCGATCCGCGCTTCATAAGACGACTTTACTACTAATAATAACACAGTGTCCCTCTAATCTATGAAGAGTAACCTAAACTTATGGGAAATAATTGTTTTCGGTCACACAATTTAGTGAGGCAGTCTCGCTGTTGGAGAACACTCTTCAGTAAGTGACAAGCCCAAAGAAAGAGCACAACAAGGAAAACCTGAACTTTCTCCAATCCAAACAGGGCCGAAGAACACATGCGTGTCCTACATGTACATTTTTTGAGGCACAAATAACGCTGGCAAGCCGCCTGACTGCTCACCCTCGACAACGGCCTGGTCAACTTCGTATACGAATCTAGAACAACTACAACACGTCACATTCCAGATGTAAAGACATTGATGGTTAGGGACGTTTGATACTTTACAGTAAATCTCTGATCAAGTAACCCTGGAAGTAATAGCGTGAATTTATCTCGACAAGGAAGTAATAGCGTGAATTTTTCTCGACAAGGAACAAATAGCGTGAATTTATCTCGACAAGGAAGTAATAGCGTGTATTTATCCTGACAAGGAAGTAATAGCGTGTATTTATCTCGACAAGGAAGTAATAGCGTGTATTTATCTCGACAAGGAAGTAATAGCGTGTATTTATCTCTCTCGACAAGGAAGTAATAGCGTGAATTTATCTCGACAAGGAAGTAATAGCGTGAATTTATCTCGACACATTCTATATGAACAATACTTAGAAAATTACATAGGTATCGTAAAATGTTGCAGAAACAACGGTTAAGAAGATTATTTTAGAAATGAGTGGATCGAATCTAGCAGCGTGTATGGTCATTGAACAAATGAGTGGATCGAATCTAGTAGCTTGTATGGTCATCGAACAAATAATTCGATCAAAGCAAGTAGATCGCAAAGGTCATTTTATTAATGAGCTCTCCAGCTATTTTAATTCCATTACTCAGTTTTACCTAAATATATCTAAAAAATTATCGACAATGTCCATGGGATTTATTGTCCAACACTGTCCACTTCTACTGCTGGGCCGAAACGAATCCCCAAAGGTTTATGACTGGCTTAGAATGGTGACCAGCGGTCGAGCTGGCCAAGAACTCTAGCGGCGCCAGACTCTTGCGAAATAACCGGCGCGTGGTGCACCATCAAGTCTGCAAAGATAACTGACGGGAGAGAAGAAACAGAACCTACCGCTGGCCATCCAGAAATGTCAAACCATGAGTTGTTGTTTTTTTTATTTTGTGGTTTTTTGGGTTGTTGATGTTTTTTTTTTTTTTTGTTTTTTGGTGTTTTTTTTTTTTAGAGCCTTCAGAACAGAGAAATTACAACAATCTCCTTGTTTTTTTTTTTATTTTTTGTTTTTTTGTGTTGTTGATTTTTTTTTTTTTTTTTTTGTTTTTTGGTGTTTTTTTTTGTTAGAGCCTTCAGAACAGAGAAATTACAACAATCTCCTTGTTAGTATCCGGCTCTTACTCCACAGTGTGACGTTACGTGAAATTTAGAACAATGTGTACAGTATGTTAAGTATATTATTGCCGAAAACAAATTGTTAACGGACCGTTTTGAAAGACATAAGACTGAACTTGACGTCAGGGCTGTAAATTTCCAACATACTCCATTTTTATGGAGTTGGTGAGAGTTGTCCCCGATTCCGTCTACGTTTTAAACAGGGACAACGCGCACGCTGCACACAAAAATCAAGGATTAACTTTACATGGATAAAAGTCAGAAAATGAAAGTTCACGGAAATTCCGTACTTACAACTTCTTCTATCAGAACAAAGTGAAGTGAAAGATAATCATGATTATGGGCAATTGTCATACCTGCACCCTGGAGAGTTCCAAGAAAGCATTATCAGTTCCAGACCGAAGCGAATGGCTGTATTCACAATAACGGCATGAGGAAATGTTGGCTTACATACTACAATGTCAATCACATCCTGATTATGACATGCTGATTATATGACTTTATGCTTACTGCAAAAACATTTATTTATTTCAACAAACTCGAAGCCCATCCGCGATTACATTATAAGTACGCGTGTCCCATTACTTTGGAAATACGCATGTCACATTACTTTGAAAGTAAAGATGACCCATTACTTTGAAAGTAAAGATGCCCCATTACTTTGAAAGTAAAGATGCCCCAATAATGTGAAAGTACAGATGCCCCATTACTTTGAAAGTACGCATGTCCCATTACTTTGAAAGTGAAGATGCCCCATTACTTTGAAAGTACGCATTTCCCATTACTTTGAAAGTACGCGTGTCCAATTACTTTGAAAGTACAGATGTCCCATTACTATAAAAGTGCGGATGTCCCATTACTTTGAAAGTACGCATGCAAGTCCCAATGCTTTGAAAGTGTGCATGTTCCATCTCTTTAAGATGCGCATGTCTCATTACTTTGAAAGCTTGAACCTTTGATGCAGTTTACTACTTTAAATAACATATTCCATTGAAATGTTACACCGCATTTCTGAAAATGTCACATGTGATACTATACTCGTCTCTCTCAACGACGAGGTGCTTTTAATTTTACAAACTAGAATGTTCACACATACAGCGAGTCCTTCAGTCCACCCATACAGAGTCCTTCGATTCACACATACATATAGTGCTTCGGTCCACACACACAAATTGTCCTTCGGTCCACAAATACAGAGAGTCTTTCGATTCACACATACAGAGAGCCCTTCTGTTCACACATACAGAGAGTCTTTCTGTTCACACATACAGAGAGTTGTGTGGTCCACAGATACAGGGAGTTGTGTGGTCCACACATACAGAGAGTTGTGTGGTCCACAGATACAGGGAGTTGTGTGGTCCACAGATACAGGGAGTTGTGTGGTCCACAGATACAGGGAGTACTTGGTCCACTCATACAGAGAGTTGTGTGGTCCACACATACATAGAGTAGTTGGTCCACTCATACAGAGAGTGGTGTGGTCCACACATACAGAAAGTTGTGTGGTCCACACATACAGGGAGTAGTGGGGTCCACACATACAGAGAGTTGTGTGGTCCACACATACAGAGAGTAGTTGGTCAACACATACAGGGAATTGTGCGGTCCACACATTCAGAGAACGGCTATTTTCATACATGCGAGACTGGACACGAAGTTCGTAATTATAAGATATGAATAATATGGCAGAGGTGCTTGGGTCTACAGCCCATTCTAGTTATCATCTTTGCCTTTCATGGAAGATGAATGGATATAATGTGAACCGATAGACTCACTAGATGAACTAAAGCTGTAGGACAAGACATTGCTTATCGATATCATGATTGAAGAGAGTTATCCTTTGAAATTTGCAACAATTTTTATGATGGGAAAATCCTTTCTTTGTAATTCGAACAAATAGATGCAGTTGCAAACTGAGGGGAGTGCGGAGGGAGCATCCGCCCCGGGCGTCAATTTTTTCATTGTATGGTGGGGCGGCATTTTCAGCCATCAACATAATTTTTTTCGTGTAAGGGGCGCGGGAAATATATGGCTCATACAAATAAATTACCCTAGCTACTCCACTGTTATATGTCATGGAATATATATATATATATTTATGCCACCAGATAAGTTTATAATCGATTTATTTTTTAAAATTATTATTAGTTGTTATTTTCCAGCAAATATATTTATTTAATACCCAATATTTGACTACATTAACTTATTACGAAGGTATTTGTTAAAAAAAAGTTTAGTGGCGTCAGCGGAGACCAGGAGTCGAAGAGTTAGTTGGAACTGTAGGTGGCCTTGACATTGAACACTTCAGTTAAACAGCAGGTCTTTTTTAAAACTAATTTCATATGAGAAAATTGCAAGACGTAGATGAAGTCAAAGACAAGATTTCATTACTCATCCCTGTTCAGCGTCAATAAATCTGTCAATGAAATTGTGCCGTATTGTCGATGAACATGTCTGACATTGTGCAAACATTGGGAATTGAGATGTCTGCAATAGTGCCTCAGTGTCAAGTGATCTGTCTGACATGACATTGTGCCACATTCTCCGAGAATTTGTCTGACATTATGCCGCATTGTCAATGGATCGGTCAATGACATTGTGCCGTATAGTCAATAGATCTGCCTGACATTGTGCGGCATTTTCAAAGGATCTTCCGAAATTATGCCGCATTGTCAATGGGTCTGTTAGACATTGTGCCGCAAGGTCAGTGGGTCTGTCCGATATTATGCCGCAAGAAATATAGCAATGGTACCGAGCCCGGACAGATGTCCACTCTCTTCACGTTAATATAAATATATATATATATATATAT